>APFE031164773.1:43831-136325 GCA_000404065.3 Pinus taeda | reverse complement strand
GTAGGGTAGTTCACGCATTCTGACACTTGTTAAATGCATGAGTAACAAAATATGATAGGAATAGAGCTTAGAAAATCTACCCTCACATGTCAAGTACTTCATGATGATTTTCATCATAGGAACATCTCTGTCTAGGAGGTAAGAGAAAGGGAAAATCCTCCTTCCTTCATTTTTGTGGCTGCGTTCAAGATATGACTCATAATAGAAATAATCCAATTCTACCTATTTATACCATTTTTCCCCAACATTTGGGATCCCACTAGTAACAAATATGTTAGTAGAAGATATAGTAAAGGTGACACTAACAAGGGTTTCTTGGTTGTCATCGAGGTTGATGATGAATTGGCTGGTCAATTCAGAATGATGTTGGATCCTTTCCACCTTCTCACAAAACTCAAAATAGCCCATATGTTTGAAACTTGTGGCAGTGATGGGAGATGCCATGAGCTCCCTAGTGGTTGTTGGCTAATATTTGATGATTCTGCCTCCTTTTTTATATTTCCTCCTCTGTTGTTTTTCTTCTTCACTCTGAATTTTGTGTTCTTATTTTGCAATGATTTGTTGTTGTCAAAACCCTAGGGAAATGGTAGAATGGACTGTGGATATGGGAAATGTGGAATGATGTGAGGAGAGATGATGAGGAGGAGATGGGAATGTGTGGAATGAGGGAGGTGATAGAGGATAGTTGTTAACTAAGGGGGAATGGTAATGAAAGCTAGGAAACATGATTTGAGATGGGGGGAATGTATTACTAGGCTTTGATCATAGGAATAATAACAAACAACTTAAACCCTATGTAGGTGAATAATGGAGGGAAGGAGTAAGTAAATTTTCCACCAACCTGATTTGCTAAAGTATATGATGACCAACTCGGAAACTTGGTGGCAATGGAGGGTTTCTAACACGTTTTTCCTCCTTCTAGGCAAATGCACAACAACCCCAACCTTGTATGTCAATAAACCAAGGGCTCTTTAACCCCCAAAAGTGTTGCTTCATACACTAAAGGATCATGGTCAACTGATTACATCATTCCCTAGAAGTTCCACCTAAAAAACCACTCAGAACTAACCAAAACTGGTCCATACTGACTACTACACTATAAGGGTGTGATGCATACTGACTCCTACACTAGCCTGGTGTGATGCATACTGTAGAGGCCTTCGGTGGGGTGTGATGAGCGAGAATGGACAAATGTCTGAGACAGTTTGCTAAGTGGATGCTCATGGAATCTTCTAGAAACTTCTCTAATGACACTTGCCTCTCTGAATTCACCCAGGGATGAGTAGAGATCCAAGAAATCTCCAAGTGGAACCAAGAACAAAAAGTGGTATGACACTAATCAAAAACCCAGAGGTGACTCACACCCTTGCAGATATCTATAAATAGATCCCTCATCTGAGAGATCTAGAGGCTGAAATTTTGTAATTTGTAAGGAAGTGCTAATAGTTGTCTTTGAGAAAGAACATTGTATTGTTGGGTGATCTTGCTTTTCATGAGTGAAGAGAGCTTTGATGTTGGGATGATGATGTTGGATCAGACAACTAGGTTGTAATCCTCTTTTCTATTATTAATAAATTTCTTTGAGTTTTCCTCCCTAGAATCGTGTATTTGTGAATGTTGTTATTTGTAAATGCCATTGTATGCTCATTGTATTTCTAATTTTGCAATGCTTATGATATAATATATTGAGATGCTTTGATGGTGTTTTGCTACTTTTTCTCTACAGGTATTCTCTACGCGGGATAAGTAGGAAAGGAGTTGCAAGCTCTATCGAAGAGGAGAGAAATCAAGCAAGGAGCCAAGCAGAAGATCTAGGTTGTTCCCTTTTCTTCTCTCTTATCTATCATACATAGAGGAAATCGCAAATTGCTTTGATTGTTTGTTTCTAGGATAGCTGCTAATACTAGTGGGACTAGCAGATCGAAAAGATACTAGTTTTCCTGGAAACAAAATGGCAACTCCTTTGGGGATCAAATAGTGTGTTTGTTTGTTGTTATTGTTTGCTTTATAAACTATAAACAGAGCCTGAAGTTAGCCAGATAGCCTTCAAACTGCTCTTGCTCTGCAATTGCAAAGTAGATGAATGTTTCTTCAGCCAATCTCCAGTTTAGTTTATGAATTGAACATCTGACTTACAAGCATTCTAGATGCCCTGTTGGTAGCTCAATAACCTCCCAAGATCATACCCCTGTACTTTTCTCTTTACTGTCCATAATAGTTCAGCTTAATCCACTGAAATCAGCTACAAATTTGAGCCAAAACCCATCTAGACAGAGCCTGAAGTTAGCCAGATAGCCTTCGAACTACTCTTGCTCTGCAATTGCAAAGTAGATGAATGCTACTTCAGTCAATCTCCAGTTTAGTTTATGAACTGAACATCTGACTTACAGGCATTCTAGATTCCCTATTGGTAGCTGTTGGCCAGATAAATCGTTCTTGCAGACAAGACCAATCTCCCTAGTATCGAATGATATCTAGCAACAAAGAACACAAGCAAATCTACTTTTATCTAGCCATGTTTCAATTCACAAATGAAAACTAAGAGGTGTAACAAACCCTACCTCAGTCTAACGCTTGTTTGTGGCAGTGATATTCCAACAGCTTCAAGTAGTTCCTTTTCAACAACCTGCATACACAAACAAACACACATCAAAGCATACTTGCATAGATATTACAATAAAACATGTTCATTATGAAGATCAAGGATCTCATAAAATAAACCATTAGAGGCAATTCATTGAGAAAAACAAACTTGATTGTATTAACTTTATGAATAAAAGAACCTTACAACCTTTGCCTTGATGTTGCACAAGTTCTTTCCAGGGTCCAGCAGGAGTCTCCTCTACTTTGACAAGCCTCACTCACTTCCGAAATGGCATGAAAGGTATGTGATCTCTCCTCTCACAAGCTCAAAAAGGAAGTCTACTTTCCAGTAGCATTTACCCTCTAGAATCTTCAACTTTCAACCTCTCCTACAACCAACCCAATGCCTAAATTTATAGTGCAAATGGAGGAAGTTGTAGGTCCACCATTGAAGGGATAAGTTCCTCCTCCAATGGGATAAGCAGCTCATATCATGCCTTAGTTATGGAATGGATGAACCAAGGTGGAGCGGACTTGCTAGCATAATATTCCTTCTAGAAGTGTCCAGAAGTGACCCAAGATGAGTTTTAAGAATGAAATCATGCCTTTTTAACTTTTACAGGGGTTGGCACCCATCACTTAACAGACAGAGCGGTCAGATTCAAAGGGGACATGACCATTGGGTGCGGCACCACAGGCAATGCTAGGAGAAAGTACGAAACCAGGATTTCAGATATTTTAAAGGTCTTTCTCCCATTTTCAAGGCTTGACATGAAGAGCTAAGGATTAAGACTTGCAAAGGAGGTATGTATGAGTGGTGATGGCCTCACACAAACTGTAGAAAGTCATGGTGAAAAGATTGTCGGACTTTTGTCATTTCAAGCTCGATAGGGTAATAAAACGACGTGTCTTTGATCACTTTTTTACTTTTTCAAGTCAGAGCCACTAAATATGAAAAGTACTCCTTGATCGTAATGATTAAGCGGTTCTCTCAAGTATTATTTTATACTTTTTCGGGCTTGGGAGACACAAATTTATGAAAAAGGACAACCATGGAGTTTTCTTAATTTTTTCTTCTAACTCCCTAAAATTGAAAAACATCGAGTTTCTCCTATACTAGACTTGTTAAAATTTCACAGTAAAGGACCTGTTCCATTACAAACAGGAACAAACCACTCCTTCTTAGGGTTCAAATCCAAACTAAGTTGGACTCATCTGAAGGATGAGCTTATAACCAAGCAAATGTTATCGTCCTCAAGCTTGTCAAAAATAAAGAGGTACTTGCCAGAAATGGTGGGGGAAAAGAGAGAAAAATGAACCTGTTTGTTGTACTTTGTGTTTGAAAAACTTTCCATCACTCTTGAACATGACACTTTTTCACTTGGGTTGGGAAATCCTTTACCTAACAGTTAATCAAGCCACATTGAAAGTCTTCAGCCGGTTTTCGAGTATTAGCTTTAGGTGAATTGTCACCAAGCCATCTGCAATGTCGTTATGTGTTCAAGAGGTCTGTGCAAATAAACCATTCACCTGCAAAATATATGTCATCCATCATTGACCATCCCTGAGTTAGTCCTTTCCAAATATATTTCTTCGACATGATCTATGATTTTGTGTTATGGGCTTGCCTATGACGGATCGCTTTCTATCGACTCCGACTCATTATCTAGAAAGATGATCTAGGAATCATTAGTACCTTCGAATATGCATGCCTCAATGGCAGGTTTCTCGCCTTTGACGACAGGGTCTGTTACACCTCTTAGTTTTCATTTGTGAATTGAAACATGTTTAGAGAAAAGTAGATTTGCTTGTGCTCTTTATTGCTGGATATCATTCGATACTAGGGAGATCGGTCTTGTTCGCAAGAATGATTTATCCGGCCAACAAATTGGCGACTCCGCTGGGGATGGAATTTGATTGTTTAATTTTCCTTTATCTTTGATTTGAGAAACTTGATTTTTGGTTTCTAGTTTTTGTTTGATGTGTGCGGGCTTCGGTAGTTTGTAGGTCCTGGATTGATTTTTTATTTTTTAGAAATTTTCACGAGGACCGCACGTTTTGCTTAAGTTACAGGGCAGACCTGACCGCACTGTTACTTTACTGCACAGAGCAGTACTGCACTTGGTTTTACTGGGGGCCTACGGACCCTGTCAAAATTTTTGAAAATCTTGAAATCTTTTCATCCAGTTTAGTTTAGATTATTTTATAGCTTTTAGTCTCTTCCCAGATCTGCATATATCCTGTCAAAAAGCCTTGTTTATGAGTTTCTTTCAGCAAATTCTTCCTCTCATCAATCTTCATTAAGTTAATTGGGTGTTTTGAGTCTCTTTTTTGAGAAATTCTTAATTTGATTTCCTTTGGTCATTACTTGGAGGTTTGTCTCAGTTTTTTCACAATTTTGCATATTTTTGCTTTTGTTTTTGCTTTTGTTTTTGCTAAATTGTGTATGAGTATTAATTTCCTTTGAGTGTTTTTATTTTTTGATCTTTGGAATTCTCACCCAATTTTCTTGACTTGCACTTGATTGGTTCTTAGATTACATTAGAATCATCTTGTGTTTGAGGATTCTCTTGCATAGATCACATTTGCATATTTAAAATTCTCATTTTCAGAATATGAATGAAAAATGCGCATAGATTACATTTGCATACTTTTCAAGTGAATTGTGCATATATTACAATTGCATAGTTTACATTCTGAAAAATCAATCGTAGATTTAGATCAGTTTTCTTTGATTTGAATTTACATATTTTAATGCTTGTTTTAAAGACACAAAAATAAAAATAAAAACTGTTTTGGAATTGATTTGCATTAATTTTTCTTGATGAAATTAGTGCATTAGAGAATTTGTTATATTTTCTCTTAGTAATCAATTTTTTGCATTGTTGGAAGTGAATGGAAACTCTCTCCTACTTTAGTTAGGATTCATCAAATTGAAAACATTACATTATCATATTCGATTGCATTCAGTTTTGGGTCGGGTCATAACACCATTGGTTTCATATCCATTTACCCTTTTGAGTAATAACAGCCTAAATAACACAGCGCTTAATTAAAATTCATCTAGTAATTTTTACATTTTTAGGACTCTGTCCACCAATCTAGCTTAGGCTAGTGTCTTGAAAAGGTTTTAGAACTCTCCAAGACAGTAAAACAAACAAGTAGTCAATCTTGCAGGTAGGAAATAAATCAAATGTTTCATCTATGCTCTGGGAAAGCTCCTCTTAAAGGAGAAGCATGAGATCATATCTGAACCAGTGAGGTAATCAATCCTTCCTCATTGGGAACGATAGAAGATATTCACGTATTAAAAATGGTAAACCTCGGATTGACCATTGTCGAGGAGGCTGGGGTCACTTGTTGGTAAACCTTGGATTATTTCAAGGAGCCTTCAAGGGGATTGAGCTTTGTTACTCTGCCCTTGCATGTGTATTGGATCGTAGACTATTCCCCCAGCTATATTTGTCTCCGTTTGTAACCTTAGTGGCCATAATCTATAGGGTTCTTTCCTAAGGTGACGGTGGAGGGAAGATCCCACTGTACCTGGAGTAGATGTCGACTAGACTCACTTGGACTCTCTAGGGGGTTATCTTCACTCAAGACGATTTTGTGGAGAAACTTGTGCTAGTCTATTTCATTAAGCAGGTTGTCGGGGTAACTTTTCCAACCACCATTTCTATATTGAATTCTGTGACATTGGATTTCATCACCAACTAGTATTTTCGGTACGAAAAGTTACTGCTTGTGTGTGGTTTGACTCCTAGATTTGATAGCGCATGTTAATTTGTTTGTTTTTACTTTTAGAGACCATAGGTGTGAATTGTGAATTTTAATTGTTAGGTGTGAATTGTTAATTGTGAATTGTTAATTTTAGATTTAAATTGTTAATAAAATTCACTGAAGTTGAATATAATGGCAACTGTTCTCGAATTTACCAACCAAGGAACCCCTCTTAATGAGAATCCTAGTACTTTTCCTTGCTTTGAAAATGTTGGTCCTCCTTATATGGCTACTTTGTCATTACCTAGACTTACAATAGGTTTACCGATATGGTTATTTTCAACGTCGTTGGCCCCAAATACTCCAATTGTTCCACCTCAACCGAATGCTTCACCTCAACAGAGTTCACCATCTCAACATCACCAACCTTCTGTTGACCCTTTACCTTCTTTGCCTAACATTTATTCCTCCATTTCTTCTTCTTTGCTTGGTAAAAGCCTTGATGCTAATAACCAGGTGGCTAAGAAGAAGAAGAAAGGGAAGAAGAAGAAGAAGAAGAAGAAGAAGAAGAAGCAAGATAAGAAAGAAGTCAACCAACCAACCATGGTTGTAAGTGTTAGTTGTATTAAGGAAACCTCCAACATGCATCGTAAACCCAAATACTCTTGTAGGCTTTGTAAGGGTGACCAATTCCTTATCAATTGTCCTAGTATTCCAAAGGTTTTGGAAGTATGGTCACGAAAATCTCATCAAATTTCCATTGATCCATCAACCAGTGATAGTCAGGTTCATGGGAAAAAGGGTAAAGTTAGGTTTCCTTGTAAGTTATGCAAAGGGAGTCATCAAACTCACATTTTCCCTCACATGGATGAAGCCTCAAAATTGTTGGAAAACCTTACTATTCCACAGCAATAATTTCCAACTGGTTACCGTAAACTTTCTCCCAACCTACTGTCAACTGACGGAGTGATTGATCTAATTTCAGTACAATCGATCCCACTCTTCCATTGGAGAGTGAAACTCATATCACTCAGGCTGGTGATCCATTAGTTGATCAAGTGGTCGATTCAATTTCACATTCGGTCGATCCCACTCTCCCTTTAGAGAGTGAACTTCATACCGCTCAAGTTCTTCTTGTTACATCAGATTCTTCTACACCGGGGGGCATTTCACCTGTTTCTATAGAACCCCCTCTAAGTACTAAGGTCTTTTCCTTTGATTGGAATAGACTGACAGAACCTCGTCTTCCTTCCTCCATCCCTTTCCAAATCATTGTCAAAGCTGGTGGTAGGGACATACACCACACATAGGTAGATGAAGGTGCTTCTGTTAGTATTTTATCCTCAACTACTTGGGAAGCTTTGGGTTCCCCTCAGCTTGTGCCTATTACGCAGAATCTAAAAGCTTTTAACAGAACCATTAGTGAACCTTTAGGATCCTTCCTAAGTTTCTATTACCTTGGAAGGTAAAACTGTCTGTATTGATCTTATGGTAGTTCGAGGTCCCTTGGATTTCAATTTACTCCTTGGGCAAGACTATGTTTATGCAATGAAAGCTATCGTATTGACACTCTTTCGTGTGATGTCTTTCACTCACAATGAAAATATTGTGACTGTAGACCAACATTCGTTCCCTAGTCTTATTTCAACTACCAATAATATGACACCCCTAAATTATCTTGATTCTAAAGTGGTATCTATCCCACCACGAGTTAATTATGTGGCAACTGGTCCCATGTTTTCAGCTACCAATGTAAGTGAGCCTCTCATTGTTTGCTTATCTTCCTTTGATTTAGATCCAGTAATTGACATGGAAAACTCTATGGGATTTCTTGAACGCGATGTTCTTATCCCTCTTGAGTCCCTTGACATGTGTTCCTTCCAGAGAACTATTCTTCCTTTTGATGAAGACCTCTTGGAAGCCATGATCAAGGTGTGTCCATTGACATGTATTTCTTCTAGTTGTAAGTCATAATCAATGAGACATGAGGATAGTTTTTTCCTGTCTCAACCTCGTTAAAAAATGAAATTAGGTCTTGAGGATAGTTTGTTCCCATCTCAACCTCTTTAAAAAATGAAACTGGATGTTATGAGCATAGTTCCTTGTCTTGTGTCAAGCTCATTAAAAAATGAAACAAGTAGTCTTGAGCATAGTTTCTTGTCTTGTGTCAAGCTCGTTGAAAAATGAAGCAAGGATAGGTTATATAGGTTGAAAGCTGAAGATTCTTGAGGGTAAATGCTGCTGGAAATTAGACTTCCTTTTTGAGCTTGTGAGAGGAGATATCACATACCTTTCATGCCATTTGGGAAGTGAGTGAGGCTTGTCAAAGTAGAGGAGACTCCTGCTGGACCCTAGAAAGAACTTGTGCAACATCAAGGCAAAGATTGTAAGGTTCTTTTATTCATAAAGTTAATACAATCAAGTTTGTTTTTCTCAATGAACTGTCTCTAATGATTTATTTTATGAGCTCCTTGATATTCATAATGAACATGTTTTATTATAATATCTATGCAGGTATGCTTTGATGTGTGTTTGTTTGTGTATGCAGGTTGTTGAAAAGGAACTGCAAATGTTATCCTCCTCAAGCTTGTCAAAAGTAAAGAGGTACTTGCCAGAAATGGTGGGGGAAAAGAGAGAAAAATGAACCTGTTTGTTGTACTTTGTGTTTGAAAAACTTTCCATCACTCTTGAACACAACACTTTTTCACCTAGGTTGGGAAATCCTTTACCTAACAGTTAATCAAGCCACATTGAAAGTCTTCAGCCGGTTTCTGGGTATTAGCTTTGGGTCAATTTTTTGTGTAATAGTAGCTCACTAACCTCCCAAGATCACACCCCTATACTTTTCTCTTTACTGTCCATAATAGCTCAGCTTAATCCACTGAAATCAATTGCAAATTTGAGCCAAACCCCATCTCAGTTTCAATCCCTAGCCCATTGCACTGTCTATCACTATGAACGAATATGCATCACACTTCCCAAGTGTAGCAGGTGTGATACATCGCTGTTTTTGTGAAGCATAGATGTGATGAATGAGTAATCCCAATTCTCTCCTTGAAATTTGGGGTTTTTTGTCTTTGTTTCCAGCTCTGTTTAGCTGTTTTTTGCTACTTATGAACAATATCTCATTGTTGAAGCCTGCTTGCACTACATTGTTCAGCCTCCATTGATAAGGATTAGTAAATGTTTTTATGTATTTGTCCATAATTTACAATATTTTTTTAAAAGGTTACATAAATTGATCTATCATTTTGGTGTGAAAAGTGTCGTCACTGTCATTTTTGTGTAAAAAAGAGAAGTGTCATTGAGTCTTCCTTCTCTAGGTAGTCGATTGAACTTTTTGATTTGTATTTGATTTGATTTGTTGTTATTTGAAGCGTCGAAAGAATTTTCTATTAGAAATTGAAAAGTCTCGTTTAGTCTTCCTTTCCATTTTGAAAAGAAATTGTCGAAATGTCACTTTGAGTGAAATGTTTCAGATCTATACTTAGTTCTCTTTTGTGCATTCCTCACATTAAGGGAATGAAAAAGAAGTACATGCATTTGCATTTGCATTTAGACTATGTGAGAAAGATGATTT
This sequence comes from Pinus taeda, assembly GCA_000404065.3. Classification (NCBI taxonomy): domain Eukaryota; kingdom Viridiplantae; phylum Streptophyta; class Pinopsida; order Pinales; family Pinaceae; genus Pinus; species Pinus taeda. Next base: position 126,442 of record APFE031164773.1, on the reverse strand, counting down.
AGGAAAAGTGCATTTATTGTGTGATCTTTGCTCTTTGTTTGAAATAATAGTAATCTTATTTCCTTAGTAGCTAGGATTTTCATTGCTAAAAATAAACAATGATTATTTATCATTGTAGATTGCATTTAGGAATTTTACATCTACATCACGCGATAAACCATTGAAAGGAAAACGTCTAAGCAAGATTAAATCTAAAATAAATTTCAATGAACTTAACAACACTTTGGAACCTAATGCAAAACATTTAGAGGTCTAGGCTAGAGACGTGTTCTGGCATCATAAAATCTAGTAACTATCATTTTCATTGAAAGTTGGGTGATTCGTCCTCTTTGATACGACAAGTGCTAGCACGGACTTGTGCTCCCCGTATCGTAGAGTATTTATTGGGAGACCAAAATAGGCTTATATCCTTTATCCATAGGAAGCCATGTCTACCACCCTATCCATCAGAATGCACTGAACACAACACTCGGGAAGATTGACTACCGTACATAAGTCCTTGGTAATTTCTCTTTAATTTATCACCAAGGTGTATATTGTAGTTTTGCGATTGGTTTGGTAATCCCTTTGTCTAGAATTCCAAAGTAGTCACTTTCGTTCCTTTTCGAATCCTTAAAGAAAGGTCCATATGAGCACTTGTCACTTCAGACTCATAAAAAATCGAAGGAGACTAGAGTCATCTTTAGCCTTTTCTCGACTCTTAAAAATTGAAAAAGAAAAGTTGTGTCAAAGCGCATTAAAATTTATTAAATTCAGAATAACAAAATTTTCCTTTAATTTTGAATTGATCAAGTAATCCACAATCCTAGCGAGTCAATCGTCTTTGACTCCAGAAATGAAACCATTCCGGGCAAAACAGTCTCGTTTAACTGAGTCCAATTCACCTGATTTATTTGAAACTTGTGTTTCAACATCCTTAGAGACTACAGTTACTCTGATCATTTCTGGTACAACTTCCTTTACAAGAAAAGTTCCACAGTTGCAAGAGGACATTAGAATTGATCCTAGTGTAATGGTAGACACTTCTATACCTGAAACAGCTCCAGCTAGAGTTGATCCAGAAACTGAAGTCCACTTACTTGAACATCTGGAAGTTGAGTCCCATAATTCAGAAGGTGTCACCCCTCCAGTATCTGTCACTGCAGAAGCTATGCCTTTTTTAGCTCCAGAAATATTTTATGGACTTGACAGTCTACCTCTTCCACCTGGACTGATTTCTATAGAGAAGATGGTAGAGGATATTACATCCAGTACCCCATTACATTTTGGGACTGGGATTCATGTGTATCCTTCTACTACTAAAGTTAGTTCTTTTAATCATCCTTCATCGCAAGTTCCTGTTGAATCGCTAGGAGATATTTTGGGTAGACTAAACATGTTGGAGCAACCATCGACATCTAGGACTGTATCATCTGATATAGCTACAACAGAGCTTCCTGCTGCCATTCCTACAATGTTTTCTGGTATACCATCTATCCCAACTAGTTATCAATGACTAGCTAAAGTCCACTCAGGGAATATTTCAATGACATGGTCTATTCCTATTTGTTTATCTGGAATCCCATCTGGTGTTTCTTATGTTGAAACTTAGCAAATTCATCCTACTTGCCAGTATCAATTTAGGCAAACTAGTCTTCAAAAACCAATATATCCTTTGAACACTGGACTACCACCATATGGGGGCAGTATGCTTTTTCATCGTTCCCTCCTAGGGAACAACCATATGAGAGTTCACAACAAAATTCAGGTCAAACTGGAATTACATCCAGTTGTTGGGTACCAATACTGCCTCAACAACCAAGGGTTGTATATTCAATGCAACCAATCCAATCTGTGTTGAATATTCCCACTACACTTGCTATTGTGACTGTGTTGCAAGTACAATAACTTCCTGTTGTAAGTCAACCTCAAGTCTCTCAGGTTGCAATACAACAACCTCTTGTCTCTATGGCTCAATCAAAACCTTAGGTTTGTGCTTCCATGCCTCGGATGACTCAGGCTCAAATGGATATTATCACCCCACATCTTGGTCAATCTTCCAATATTGGGCAACAGCAAATGGTCCAACAACCATGGCTGGTGCAATACCAACAACTGCAATTCCAGCAAACCTATCAAGGACCTGAGCAACAAGGCTTTGTAGGTAATGGACAATCACATTTTCAAAATGGTTATCAACAACCATACTATATTGGTTATGTCCAACAACCTTATCAATGTTACCAGCATTAGATACGTTATGCTGGTATGCAAAGACATACTGCTCAGGCGATTCCATCTTATCCTGGGTATGCATCACCTAACATGAATCAATAGTTGTCTTTTGTAGCAACTCTAGAATTACCATATTTGAACTGGCTAACGAATGATCCAATTGCATATGCCCTTGGTGGCCAGCAATTCCTCATAAACTTTCCTCCGGTATTCCTAAATTCAATGGAAATCCAGGTGAAGATCTATCAAATCACGTAATGACTTTTCATTTGTGGTGATCATCTAACACCCCAAATTATGATTCGATTAGGCTTCACCTTTTTAAGAGAACGCTAATTGGTCTGGCAGTGAAATGGTATATTGAATTTCCTAGAGCTTCGTTTGTTAACTTTAGCACCCTTGCCACTACTTTTTTAACCAACTTTCAGTTACCCATAAGGTACGAAACAGGGATGGAACTCCTTACCAACTTCAAACAGACAACAACCATTCACATATCTGATCATATTTATGAGTGGCGACATCGTTGACGAATGGTAAAGATGTATGTTCCTGATCAGCTTTTAGCTGAGTGGTTTATTAATTCCTTACTACCATCTATAACTGACGATGTGGCAAAATGAGGAGTTGTCACTGAAGAGCAAGTCATTACTCGTGCCCAATATTTAGACTTGATTCATACTCACTCTGGCACACTCTACGACAAAATTCCTGACACTCCCAGACCAGAATTATCTGTTCCTCCTCCTCCTAAATTGAATAGGGTCTCTCACGCCGGAAATGGCGTGATCAATACCTCAAGCACACAAACTACAAAGGCTCCATCTGGAAAATCCCTTGAGCTTTCTAGTAAAAAATAAAATGATAAACCTCTTGCCTCGGAGGTTAATGCTGTGTCATCTGACAAGGGCAAAGATCCAAAGCAACTAGGGGGCAAGAAGAAATGGAAAAACAATAAGAAGAAGCAAAAGTACTCAACTCCTGAAAATTCTTCTGAGAACCCTACTAGGCGAAAGAAAACTCATGATCCATGTTACATTTGTAATGAGGACCATTGGATGAGAAATTGTCAACATCAAGCTGAGGTTACGAAATTGTTAAAGACTTCAAACACCTTAGCAGTGTTAACTGATCTATTTCCGAACCCAGAAACTAATCTGGTTGCTATTGATCATGCTTCCACATCAGAAGTGCTTATGCTATCCATCTCGAAATAACAAAATGATGCTTTGATATCGACAAGGAACAAAGATTATGGGAATCCATAGTCGTCAAACAACAAGGCTACAGATCAACCTAGCAGTTTGACAACAACTTCACCGAAATTTGTTCTTCCCATCATTCCTGAATTAACTATAAAGCCGCCAAAGGGAGTAGTACATAAATCGACATTTAATCCTCATGCTCAAGCAACATATAATTATAATATAGTGAAGGATCTGGCTCAATCGCCATATGCTATGTAGACCCTTGAGGTCCTACAAAATTTCCCCTACCAAAAGCAGGCTTCGTTATCAGCAATAGGTGGGATTGATCTAGTGGATTCCAATCTCGTGGCCTTTAACCATGAAGGGTACGAACCTCAGTTACCAGCCCAACTTGCTTCCCTTATACAGGTAAAAGCCCTTAATAAAACTATTCATCGAACAATCAATGATGAGGGGGCATCTACCTACATTATGTCAATGAGTTGCTAGAAAACTTTACGTTCACCATCCTTGTTGCGATCATCAAAGACATTAAAGTCATTCAATGCAAGAACATACACACCGCATGGAATGTTAAGTAACTTGCAAGTTGAACTGTGGGGCAAGACAGTAGAAATTGAGGTCGAAGTCATTGATGGAAACCTCGACTACAATATCTTGCTGGGAAGGCCCTAGATTATGCTATGGTTGTTGTGGTGTCAACATATTTTAGAAATATTGCATTTCCATTCCAAGGCGGAATTACAATCGTTGACCAACTAACCTTTTTCCAAAATACTTCACAAGATACTGGAAGCATTCCATTGATCCATGGAAGTTCTAATTGCTTCAAAATGTTGGAGTTGGTCTCCTAAAAGACCCTTCTGATGGGTACTTTTTCCCTCCCGCCTCCAAGTAATATGGCAGAAGTGGCCATAGTGGAAACCTCTCATATGATCTCTTCTACATCGTCTAAGATAAAGAAGAACTTTGACCATTTTGATAGAGTGGATCATCGCGAAGTGTTGCCCCCAAGCCCCATAGAATCTTTGTAGCAATCAATTTTCTAGGCCTAGGCGGCAAACCCAAATCAACACACAATGAGTGTTTGGATAGATAGGTCTCTAGAGTATGGTACCTCTTCTGATCCTTGGTCTCGTATACATTCTATAGACAAAGGAATCATTCAGTCGATGATGATAGGAGAGACGCCATGGGAAGATTACTACCATCGTGCCCACCTTCAAGATAACAATGAAGATTATACAAGTGAACTTAATCATCCTTCAGTTTTTTATTTTTTATCAAAAACTGTAAATACAGTGGATTCCAAGAAAAATCTATCCAATATTGAAGAAATTGTCACCATTAATATCTCGACCAAACCTAATGTTGTAAAGAATATTCATGTTGGAAAATCTTGTTCTCCTTCAAAACTGGAAATATATTGCACTCTCTTTCACGAATTGAGAGATGTCTTTGCATGGTCATATGAACAAATGCCAGCCATTGACATGAGAATCATTGAACATGAAATCAAGATGTATCCATATGTCAAACCAGTATGACAATGGCTTTGAATTGTTCACCCAAAGAAAGTTGTTGCCATTAAGGCAGAAGTTGAAAACATTCTGGTCGATTACCTGGTTTCGTAGTTTCTAAGGACGGAATTCGGCTCGACCCATTTAAGGTTCAGGCAATCCTTGACATGCCTCCACCTTAAAATTTGCATCAAATTCAGAAACTCTAAGGGAAAGCTAACTTTCTGAAGAGGTTCATTCCACATTATACTGAACTCGTTAAAGGTTATACGCGTATTTTGAGAAAAGAGTACCCTTCCACTGGGATCAGGTTGCGCAAGCTTCCCTTGATGCTTTAAAAGGTTCCCTAGTAAAAGAATCATTAATTTAGACTCCTGACTATCAAAAATATTTTGACCTGTATCTCGCCGCTACAGATACAACCATTTCCATGGTTTTAGTACAAGAAGATAATGGAATAGAACATCCTATGTATTATTTAAGCCACAACGTAAATGATAAAGAAAGAAAGTACTCCTATGTCGAAAAGCTAGATTTAGCAGTTGTTCAAGCAATACAGACATTTCAACACTATATTCTCTTTCGCAAAAGTACCATTGTGTTAGATTGCAACCCCATGACCTACATTCTATCGCATCAATTACTAGGGGCAAATATTCCAAATGGATAGCCATTTTGCAAGAGTTTGATCTAGAATTCACCAAATCTAAATCAAAGAAGTCTCTCGTCTTCGCGGAGTTACTTTGTGACCTCCCATCGTCATCCAATGATTTAACATCTAAAGCATCAATCGCGGATGAGACTCTATTTCTGATATCGTCAAGCAATCCATGGTATATAGATATACTATTCTATCTCCAAACCCAAACTTTTAGGCCTAATACCTCTCACTCTGAATAGCGGCGTATTCGATAACAAGCCAAAGACTACATGATCATCGGTGATACACTTTACCATCATGGTGTCGATATAGTTTTGCGAAGGTGCCTCACGCATGAGGAGGCTCAAAAAGCCCTGAATGACTGCCATTCAGGTGCGTGTGGGGGGCATCTATCTGGTTACATTACTGCACAAAAGATCTTACGAGCTAGTTGCTTCTAGCCCACTATATTCAAAGATTTCATAATTGTAGTCAGAAGTTGCCATGCTTGTCAGATTTTTGATCGCAAAACCAGACTACCACCTGCACCACTACAACCAATAGTTATTGTTCGGCCATTCACTAAATGGGGCATGGATTTCATGACATGTAACCCCACCTCAGTCGAGGGGCATGGGTATATTATAGTCGCTGTCGACTATTTTAAAAAATGGGCCGAGGTAATTCTTACATTAAAAAATAGCGGTGAAACAACTACTCTTTTCTTTTTTAATCATGTAGTCTCTAGATTTGGCATTCCAAAGGCTATAGTCATAGATCATGGATCAATTTTTGGCAATCACATGATGGTTAAATTGATTGCCAAATTAGGACTATCCCACAATAGTTCTACTCCATATTATCCGCAGGCTAACGGACAGGTTGAGGCAATCAACAAAGTCCTTAAGCACATGGTACAGAGAATGATTGGAGTCCACAAACAGAATTGGCATTTAATCCTATACTGAGCTCTGTGGGCATATAAGACTTTGGTGAGAAATGTGACTATATTTACGCCTTTCCAGTTGGTGTATGGTCTGGAAGCTATCTTACCAATTCAGTGCAAAATTTCATCTCTCAATCTCGCCATTGATCTGCTCCCCGAAACATCGAAGGAAGAGGCTCGTTTCTTAGAACTAATCTACTTGGATGAAACCCGTTGTGATGCAGCATTAGCTAATGAAGCTCATAAGAAACATGTCAAGGCACAATTTGACAAAAATTTCAAGCTTCGTGTCTTCTCAGAAGGTGACCTGGTCTTGCTTTACGATTAGGACTCTGATAAATTGGGGGCAAGTAAGTTCAAACCATTATGGATGGATCCCTACATTGTCAAATGAGTATTGACAAAAAGGAGCCTACAAGCTAGTCGATTATGATGGGATTCCACTATCGCAACCCCAAAATGGGTTGTATCTTAAATGTTACTACGCTTGATTAAGTGTAGTAATCTCTTTGTTTTGTTACATTTTTGTTTTCCTTTAGAGTTGTCATTTTGGTTAGGTAATCCACTTCACTTTTGTTGCAGATGGTAGACATTTTGGAACCATTTGTTGGGTATGCTGGCAGAGCTAGTCGTAACCTATCTTCTGCGGCCTGGGCCATTTTTGTTCCAAGCGGTGAGTTAGTGAGTTTTAGGGGGATATGTATTGGTCGATCGACCAACAACATCGTTGAGTATACCATGTTGATTGAAATTCTCTCTGATACCACTTCACATGGCATACGCTGACCCGTTGTTAGGATAGACTCGCAGCTCATCATCCTACAACTTACTGGCATTTATTCTATTCGAAACCTAGCTATTTATCGTATGTTCCTAAGAGTTAGGATTTTTGAAAGACAGTTTGATTCCATTCAATATCAACAAATTTCCAGAAACTTAAACACATTAACTGATTCATTATAAAACTATGTGTTGGATAGACATTTGCAGCACTTGTAAAGAAATCATTTCACATTAACATTTGCATCAAGATTACATTACTTAACTGAAATAAAAACTATGAAAATAAAAAATATATAACTGTTTATAGTTTTACAAAAATTTTTGTGTCCAAGAAGAAATTGGTAATATGTCCCAGAAGCTCAAAAATGAATCTAGAAAATCATCTTAGACTAATGATGATGGTGATAACATGTCACCGCCTGTGCAATCACGCAAAAGAGCCTAGTCCATCGACTCAAAACACCGGTAGTGTGGCGCTGTAACCTCATATGTAACTCATCAGTCCTGACATTGTGAATACCAAGAGTGAGGCCCTCGATCCAATCCTGCAACACTACTAGGGTCTCCGCTATGTCCAGATTTTGAAGGACGACACTCCCTATAGCCTCTCCTGCTGGAACGTCAGCTACCACTCATGGGCATGCTATTGGTCGCACTGGCCCAATATATACACACACACAAGAGTTCTATTAGTCTTGATAAAATTTGAAAACACAAAAAACATTATAAAACTGATAAACAAAGATATGGTCGAATCATTTTACCTAGAGCACTCCACTGCTCGCCAGCTGGTAATGCCAAATCTGGGTCACCTCAGAAATCCATCCCGATGTATGGATACTTCACAAAGACCATCTCCTGATGGCCAAACCACTCAAAAAAGGCATCGAAGAAGGAAATCTATGACTGACCAGCATGTTTGGCCATGATATCAACCCATATCTGCATTTGTGGGTCCCTCGATGCTAGCAATCCCAGTGAAATGTTCTGAGGCTGCATCAGTGGAATCCTCTCCAAGGCAAAAGCAGTCAATATGGAACCATATTCAAAATTCTTGGATATTCCATTCTTTACTTTAGAGAGTTGTTCTTTTATGACATGAAGTACTACCTCACACCAATTGAACACCTTTGGTTCCAGGAATTCCAGGGCATACTACATGTAAGATCTATTTACCAAATGAAGAGTCGTGCTACTAGCCAATCTAGCAAAGGTAAATAAAATGGTCCTCAAGGGACGATCAATGACATCTCGGATATTCATCTTTCCATATTTGTTGGGCTGAGATCCATCTCTACAGAATTGATGAATATAATCTCCCACAGATTCACCTCCACGGGCGAATCCTGATAGTGAAAGAGGGGCCCCACGCCTCGATAACCCCGTCAAAAAATAAATATCCTTGACTGTCAATGGAATAGATTTTCCTCTGATCTGGAATACCTGGTTGATCAGATCCTAAGCATTGAGAAAATACTACAACAAACTGATTTGTTGCATAATGCCAAATATGTAGAAGAATTTGAGCAACCCACAGTTTCGCAGTGCAGTAACTATACCCTGGTCATGTAAGGAAATCATGTCCTCTTGTTCATGTTCACATTCATGCCACATGATGACCATATTGATCCAACAAATGTGTGAAACACAGAAAAAATATGAATTAGGATCCAATTTTGAGCGAAAATAGGAAAAAAATTGGTGAAAAATCATTGTATAAAGATTCCCTTCTACATCCATCACACCTTGCCTTTGAGCAAGGTGGGATGCATATTGACTAGCTAGTTTGCAGCTCAATATGAATTTCACCTTTCGATACTGGCAAGATGCGATGATTGGGGAATGAGATATTGAAACGCCAAGGGCCCAGAAATGTGAAAAAACATGCTCAAAATCAAAGAAGGATGGAATGGAAATGAAGAGCTCAGGGTTAGATCTTCCCTGGTCGTGACGACACAGAGAATAGTCCACTGGATCTCCCAAAAACGATTGGTGTAATTTGGGGGGGAAAACCACTCCAGAGCTCAAAATCCCAAATTTGAAATAGAATGATGAAAATGAAAGGTACAACTACTTTTATGATTACTATTCATGTACTTCAAGCAAAATGTTAGTTTAACTCATTTTTCGTACAGATATAATATATATAATAATTATATATATATATTATATATTATATTATATATATATATTTCTAATCAGTTTGATGGAGTGATTGAGCAGATTGAATGGCCGATGAAAGAATATGATGTGCTAAACAATGAATTAAACATTTTGACCACAAAATGAGCAATGTTAATGCAAAGTTCAAGCTTGTTAAAAAATAAACCCGCCACTAAGCATACGTTCCCCTAGAGTTCAAGCTCATTAAAAAATGAATCCACCTTCGGTAAATAACCTTTGTGATTGCCATAATATCAGCCTTTTGAGCCTTCATTGTGTTCCTGCCATCACCTCCATTTTTTTGGTCCATCATATGCTTCCACTTGATTGTTTACCTTTTTGAAGAACAGCTGCGACGAGTGGTCCTATTAGCCACCCTCTTCACATCACCATGTTTTGAGAAGTTTCAAGCTTACCTGGAACCAGTAGCTACCCCAAACACCACTCATCCCTCAAAAATCGAGTCTACTTTAAACTCTTTTCAGACTCGTTAAATATGAAAAGATTGTCAAGCTATTGGCCTATCCATCTCGCTAAGGTGATTGGAAGTGCCATCCCTCCTGTATATTTTAATCTTTTTCGGACCTGAGGGATTATCTCATGAAAAATTTTGAGCGCTTGTCTTTTCGGCTCACTAAAGTTATTGAAAAATCATCCCTTTTGTATTATTTTATCCTTTTTCAGAATTAAGGGATTATACTATGAAAAATAACTACTGGAGTTTCCTTTTCATCCCTTTTCAAACTCTCTAAACATGAAAAGGACCAAGTTATCCTTGTCATTAAACTCGCTAAAACAATAACGAAAAACTTGTCCATCCAGACAAGAACGAGTTTCACTGTAGCTAGGCTCGCTAAAACATAGCAACAAGTTTGCCCGAAGGGCGAATTATAGAACAAGAATATGTTATCCTCCTCAAGCTTGGAAAAAATAAAGAGGTACTGGTCAGTAATGACTGGGGAAAAAGGGAAGAAAACTTAAAGAATTTTATTGGTAGTAGGTTGCTCTTGAGCATGAAACTTTCACTCCATCACCATGATTAAGTCGGATTGGGTTATTCCATTCACCGGTCATATCACCATTGGTCCTCCATACCATCCATATTTTGGGGTTAATGCTACCAATCCATCTCAATGTCACCAATATGTTCAAGAGAAGTCATTCAGTGAATTCACCATCCAGTTAATGTCTCATCCATTGTAATACCTTCACCCTCCATTTTCATGGCCACCATTCCTAAACCTTGTATCTTCAGACCATTTTTCACCTCTAGAAAATCATTTGCTTCGTTTCGTGTCGTTGATGTGGGATACATTAAGGCCCTCCTACAACAGGTCACTTCTTGTCAACATCAACTCATTATCCAAGATGATGACTTAGAAACAACCCTTTCAGTACTTTGAAGCTTGCATGCCTTAATGGCAAGTTTCTTACTTCCGATGATAGGTTTACATCAATGGCCTTCGATCGAAATATTATGCATGGTGTTCGACATCGGCTCATATATTCACACCATGTGAATTGTATTGTAGTACCTTGAGGGTCATTATCATTATCCGTGATTCCTCTCGCATCTGTTAATATATTACATTATTGGCTAGTAATCAAGTGATGTCTATCCATGTTTGACCTCAGGACATATTTTCACATGGATTGACATGTACATCGAGCGAAGACTGAATGAGTTTGAAGACCCCGGATCTGGTTTCATCCATCCGGGCTGTGATACATTCATGAATATAAAGACATCAAATGTACACAGAAGTTGCATAAATGATCATCCAAGCTAAGGGATGGTGACTCTACATATAAAGAATCACCAGTCTGCAATTGTAGATGATTATCTGCTCTATGTACATGAAAATGAATTTATAAAGTTGAGCATGGGAATGCCCGCCTCAGCTAGATCATGGAAAATTGGGATGATGTATTGTATACTATCTTATATAGGTCACTTTCCAGGTCGAATACCTCGGATCCTCACGATAAAGCATTTCACCCAACATCAAAAGATTTACGACTTCATGCTTTAGGGCACAACTGTTATAGACATATTTGGGCACTACAACCACAATCTTATATGTTGATAAACCAAGGGCTCTTTAAACCCTAAAATTTTTGTTTCATACCTTAAAGGATCATTGTCAACTGATTACATCATTCCCCAGAAGTTCCACCTGAAAAACCACTCAGAACTGGGAAAAATTGGACCATACTGACTGCGCCACTGTTAGGGTGTGATGCATAGTGACTCCTACACTAGCTAGGCATGATGCATATTGAAGAGGCCTTCTATGGGTTGTGATGAGCGAGGATGGACAAATTTCTGAGACAGTTTGCTAAGTGGATGCTCATGGAATCTTCTAGAAACTTCTCCAGTGACAATTGCCTCTCTGAATTCAACCAGGGATGAGTAAGAGATCCAAGAAATCTCCAAGTGAAACCAAGAACAACAAGTGGAATGAAACTAATAAAAAACCCAAAGGTGACTCACACCCTTGTAGATATCTATAAATGGATCCCTCATTTCAGAGATCTAGAGGCTGGAATTTTGTAATTTGTAAGGAAGTGCTAATAGTTTGTCTTTGAGAAAGAACATCATATTGTTGGATGATCTTACTTTTCATGAGGTGAAGAGGGCTTTGATGTTGGGAGGATGATGCTAGATCAGACAGCTGGGTTGTAATCCTCTCTTCTATTATTAATAAAGTTCTTTGAGTTTCCCTCCATACAATCGTGTATTTGTGAATGTTATTATTTGTAAATTCCATTGTAAGCTCATTGTATTTTTTATTCTGCAATGCTTATGATATAATAGATCAAAATGCTTTGATGGTGTTTTTTTATATTGTATCTACAGGTATTCTCTAAGAAGGATAAGTAGGAAAGGAGTTGCAAGCTATGTCGAGCAGGAGAGAAATCAAGCAAGGAGTCAAGCGGAAGATCCAGGTTGGTCCCTTTGCTTCTATCTTATCTATCATACATAGAGGAAATTTCAAATTGATTTTATTGTTTGTTTCTAGGATAGCTACCAATCCTAGTGGGACTAGCAGATCGAAAAGACACTAGTTTTCTCGGAAACACCCAGGCAAAGACGTAATGACCCAGACAAACACACCCTTCAGCTATAGGAGCGTAGCGGTGTTGTAAATAACACTGGAATCTCTGGAAAACATGCAGCAACCCAGTCAAACGCACAACAACCTGACTAAACGTGCAACAATGTTGCTAAACGTTCCCTCTTGTTCTTTTTGCCAAATTTCATCTTAAAATCGACAATTTTCTTTTTTTGAGGAGTTTTGAGAGTGCTATATTGCAAATGAAGCTTCATGGGTGCCTTGAGAGCCTTTATACTTGGATGAAATATAATTTACAAGTTGCACACCCTCTTTCTAATGTTTCTTGCACTTCCAAATTTTCATATTAATGCTTTTTGACTTTTTGACTTTTTTTCTCTTGACAGGTGGATGATGCTTTGGGAATCCTAATTTTGAATTTTGCTTGGGATGCTTTTGGCAATGGAGTTGAGTATGTAGCTAAAAAGTAACTTATTACTTGAAGTTTTAATTTACAAACTGGAATAAATTCCCTTCTTGAAATCAAATTTGGGGCTTTAAGTAACCATGGTTACATGATTTGGAAAGATTTATTTAACTAAAAAAAATATTATTTGCTTAACTCTCATATTTTTCTAACCTTATGCAGTGAGACGGTGATTTATTGGACATTGGGAAAGAAAAACCTAGGTGACCTAATAGAACCTCAAATGACTGAATTTTAGTTGGATTTGATTGATATAAAATATTATGAAATTAACTTTGATGGTAAATGGATACCTAGAAAGACACATGAAGCTAGGCTAGCAAATACAAACTTTTGAGAAGAGAAAGTGATTTTGGATTTTAGGCTACCATTGGTGCACAAAATTTTTCATGATGACCTAAGTGGAATGCAAAAAATTTCAAACAAGACTCTAATATGGTATAAAAGAGATATTTGGATTGATGGCGGAAGTATGCAAATACTAACTCTAACATTGGCCTTATTTGGGGATGGAAGCTCATTGGAGCTGCCAAGAACACCATAGACCAAGTAGCCTTACCATATGCACCAATATGCTCAATAACTTAATCTGAAATCCATGACTAAACGCTGATAACTCAAATGACACGAACTAACTTGTGACAAACGGAAAACACACTGGAAAATGACTGAATACTACTTACTTAACTGGCACAACTACTTACAAAGCTTATTAATGGCAACAAACAATTGAAATTTGAGGACTTGAAATACTAATGACAACCACCTGCCCACTAAAGAAATATGTACAATCATGTGAAGTGAGCCTTCCAATGTAACCATTCTAGTAGATGACTACTTACTGAAATTATGCTCTCACTTCCCCTGAGCAGGCCAAATGATGTACATGTAGGAAAATCACAATAACAACTAAAACCAAGGCTTATGCCAATAAACCAAACAACATTCATCTTCTCCAATGCTTGCAAAAGGCTGTTGAAGGGATCTAGAAAACTACGAAGCATTACCTTTTGTGAATCAATACAAGGAGAAGAATAAGCATTACTTCCATATGGTTGTAACAAATTAGCAAAGGGATCCTCCAAAATATTTTGAATAGCATAAGTGTCCATATCTATAGGATCTTGGGCAAACTCATTTTCATCAACAAAACTTTCATTTTTTGAACCTTGAGGAAGATTTGTATATGCAAGGGGCTCTAAAATAATTTCTTCTTTATCATTATTCTCCTCTTCATAGTCACTTGGAAACTGGAAAGAATATACAATAACATCATCATTCTTAATGGATGGAATATGGATTTGCAAATTAAGAATATGATTTATTTATTCTTTAGTCAAAGGAGGAAGTAATCTTTGTTTTCTTTGGAAAAAATAACAATTTCCTTCCTTCCCTCCTAAAGTTTGACAAGGATTGATCTGATAATGAGATCTTAGAAAATTATTAAGGTATTACAGGCTCATGTGCATGGATTTGCCTATGTTAGTTTGTGCAATGGATTGATAAGATTGTGAAATACGTAGAGAATGAAGTAGTTAAAGAACATAATAGACAAACACACATAAACACAACAAGTTTAATAAGGAGTTCACCCAACACTCCTGGGCTACGTCTCCTGGTCTAGCCTTTAGCAGTGACCTCTCTATTATGTCTTCAGAAGCAGAGTTTTTACAAAAGTGAGCTCAATTTGAGTCTCACACAATAGATACAAAACAAGAAGGCTTTAATTGGAGCTCCCAAGTCCTTCTGAGTACAAAGACTCTCCTCACTGACTCTCTGCCTTTGTTTTCTCTCTGTCTCAGCACTGCTTCCAATACTTCTTGTCTTTGTTTCTGTCTGTCTGTGGCTTTAAAGACAATCTGCGTTGTCTATTCATTTCTCTTCCTCGGGCTCTTTGGCTTCTCAGTCTCCATCCACTTAGATCCCCCTCTGAGCATTAGAAATCATTGCTAAACACTTTCATGGATGGCGGCCACCTATTCTATAATGGAATGGGTCGTTGGTCCTTTGAAATCCCTAGAAATAGCGTTCTCTGTGTTCATAGAGAAACACACTAAAAACTGTGAAAAATTGCTAAACTTTCGTTTATCAGATTTGAAATGTTATCAATTTCACCTTATAACTCCTATCAGGTCCACCTTTTAATCGCATTACATCTCCATCATTGATTTGGGATATCAGGATCCAATGGTTGTGGTTCATTTTGGGCAGCTCTTTCGTACGGGGGTTAACCGACCGATAAGGGTGGTTTTCTCTCTCCTTAGCCTAGATACGTGGCAGCCAGTATATGGGATCGGGCGGAGCTTATATCATGATTTCCCTTTTATATTTAAAATACATTAAAATATCAAATCCCGCTCATATCCGACTTGAAACAGTATATATTTACATTAACGAACCCTTTCGGGTCCAGTTTCATCGCATGAAAGCATTTCCTTTGTAAATCCATTCATTTGGAAGAAATGCGAAATACAAAGGAAATTGTCAATTTCCAAATTTCAAAATATATAGAATATCATCTATAACTCCATCAGGCCTGGCTGTCACAAGCCATATGTATATTGGCCCCACTCCATTATAATGTGCCGATGTGATATTGTGATGCGATTGATCACAATCGCATATCGCACATACCCCAGGCCATTGTAAGCGCTCCTTTCTATTTGCCAATTGCGATATTGTGATGCAACTTGGACCATTGATCTGCATGCTTGGTCGATGGTCCTCATTGAATCCACTGATCGCTATTTCAAGTTCCATATGGTGTACTTCAATTTCCTTTGCCCACCATCGCTGATTGCAATTTGCCGATCGAATCTGGACTGTTGATCGATTAGATCCAATGGTTTTGATACAAAGTTGTTTTAAGCCTCTGATAAGCCTGTCTTCATTGCTTTCTCCATGCTTTTGCCTCCCAATAGTGTAATCTGACTTTTTAACAGGTTCTTATTTTGCAATAGTTTTGAATGTTTGAAGACTTAGAGGGTTTTCTAGGATCCATTTGGATCACACCTTCCCACTGAAAAGGCTTTTGGACCACCAAAAGTTGGTTTTTAAGCAAAAATCAAGTGAGGATACAAATTCCTCACTTTCCCAATCTCTATCCATCTTGCACTGCTTGGTTTTTAACCTTTGAGTCTGATTCTGAGGTACTGAACATCCCCTCTACCCGTAGTTCTCACCTTCCTATCTAGAACTATATCTTCTTGCAACTCATTGAGATATTTAGGAAATAGATCATCACTAGAAGGCAACTGAATTTGCTCTTTGGGATCTTGCATCAATGAAGGTTCAAATAGTCTCAAGTTCTCTACATTAACTACTAAATAGATGTGCATGTAAGCTGGAAAATCAAGGCGAAAATCGTTCTCACCAATTTTCTCAAGTATCTTGAAAGGCCCATACCTTATTGGCTTCAACTTCTTCCCTTCACCTTGCATTCTACCTTTGCTGATGTACAACCAGACTTGATCACCAACCTAGAAGCTATGCTCAATTCGATGCTTATCATGCCTTGCCTTGTACTTGGCCTGGCTCTATTCCAGTTGTTCCTGCACTGCCTGGTGAATTTCTTGGATTTGTTCAATGAACTTGACTGCTTTGTCCACATCACTGTGTCCATCAACCGCTATGTCTTTCCTAAAGACAAAATCCAAGGGAGACTTTGGTGTAAAACCAAAACAAGTCTAAAAAGGAGATGTTTTTGTAGAAAAGTGTTTAACACGATTGTAAGCATGTTACACATAACATAAATGTTCATCCCAAAGCTTGGGATGCTTGTTGCAATAACCCTTGAGCAACTGGATCATTGTCCAATTGACCACCTCTGTTTGGCCATCTGTTTCTAGATGAAAGGTTGTGCTCTTGTTCAGTTTGGTGTCCATTAATTCCCACAGACTTGACCAAAACTTCCCAACAAATTGGGAATATCGATCAGATACCATGGAAGTGGGTAACCCAAAATGCACCTAGACATGCTAAAATAACAACCTCACTGTTTGTTCAGCTATAATATGCCTGTTACAAGATATTAAAATACACTTTTTTCTGAACCTATCCACAATAACATATAAATAGTCATGGCCTTTTCTAGATTTTGACAATCCCCCAACAAAGTCCATGGAAACACTTTCCCAAGGATGAGAATGAATTGGAAGTGGAGTGTACAATCCTAATTTTCTATTGTTGGGCTTGCTTTTAGCACACATGGTACACCCTTTAATATATCTAGAAACTATTTCATGCATTCTTGGCCAATAGCAGAACCTTTGCAACTGTGCAACTATTTTACTCACACCAAAATGACCTGATATTAGAGAAGTATGTGCTTCTCAGAATATGTTAACTCTCTCGGTTTGAGGAATGCATAACTTTCCCAAATGATACAAGGGTTGGTTCTTAACATGATAATATAATTATTCTACTTGTTTGCCATGACTTAAAGTTGCATATACATCTTTAAAATCTACATCTTGAGAATATTTTTCAATGTAGCTTTCATGCAATACTGAATTATGCTTAAGTATAGTAGATGCATTTATGATTGGTCTAGATAACATATCTGCAACCTTATTGTGTATGCCTTGCTTATATTTGATGACAAGATGAAATTATTGTAGAAACCCCATCCACCTATAGTGTCTTGATTGATGCAATTTAGTTTGTGAGTGCAAACATTGAAGTGGTTGATGATCAGTATGTATAATTGTTTCTTTGCTCATTAAGTAATGTTTCCACTTTTTCACACTCTACACTAATGCATACAATTCTTTATCATATGTGGGATAATTAACTACTGCATAATTAAATGGATCGGAGTGATAACATTGGGTTTACCATGTTGCATCAACATTTCTCCCATGGCATAGTCACTGGAATATGTTTCAATCTCAAATGGTCTTTGAAGATTTGGCAATGCTAGTACTAGTGTTGTACTAATTTTTTCTTTCAAGCTGTCGAAGGCTTTTTGTTGTTTGCCTCCCAACTGAAACACCTTGTTCAATCCTGTTAAAGCATGTAAGGGAGCTACAATCAAGGAAAAGTTGGCAATAAACTTTCTCCAATGTTGTGTTGCTCATAGGAAGCTCCTAACTTCTATAACATATTTGGGTTTAGGCCAGTTCACAATGACTTCAACCTTAGAGGGATCTATCTTCAATTCACCACCCCCTACAATATGACCCAAATAATTTAAAGATGTTTTGCCAAATTCACATTTTGATAACTTAACATAGAAATTTTCTCTTTTCAAAACATCTAGAGTCTACTTTACATGCTTTAAATAATCTTCCCATTTTTTACTGAAAACAAGAATGTCATCTAAATATACAATTATAAAATCATCAATAAAAGGCCTAAGTACATCATTCATAACTCTCTTGAAAGTGGCAGGAGCATTAGTTAAGCCAAAAGGCATAACTAGCCATTCATACAACCCTTGCCTTGTTTTGAAAGTAGTCTTCCATGCATCTTGTTCTGCTACTCTGACCTGATGATAGTCACTATGCAAGTCCAACTTGGAAAATTAAACTTCTTCTTTCCGCTGATCCAATAGATCATCAATTCAAGGAAGGGGATAACGATTCTTGATTGTTATTTTATTTAGTGCTCTGTAGTTAATGCACATCCTCCACTAACCATCTTTCTTTCTTACCAACATGATTGGAGAGCTGCGTGGTGATGTGCTTGGTCTTATGAACCCTTTGTCAAGTAGCTCCTGTACCTACTTCTTGATCTCTGCAGTCTCTAAACCAGATAACCTTTTATACTTCTAGTTGTGATTGTTGTTTCATCACCCGAGTCTGACCTGAAATATTTCTATATAGTAGCAGTAGCCTTCTTCTTCTTGCCATCGAACTTCTTGGGTTTCAGCTCTAGATGCAAAGACCAGCGATGTTCATCATCATGTCCATCCTTCTTACAATTAGTGCATGAAGGTTTGTTTTTCTCTATAGCGTTTTCCTTCCTCTCTTTCCATTTTTTCTTCTTCTTTTCCTTGTTCTTGGTTGCAGTGGGTTTTGATAATCCCCCAATCTCTAGGTTCACATTCTTTCCTCTAGCCTCTAGATGTGTAGCCTGAACGAATACCTCATCTATGCTAGTAGGGTTAAACATGAGAATGGTGTTCCTCAAATAGCTATGCAGACCACCTATATACTTCAACAAATTTTCAGGTGAGTCTAGAGAAATGCTTATAATTAAAGCTCTTTTTCTAAATTCCTAGGTATAGCTTTGTACACTTTGCCCCTTTAATTGGTGAAGAGTTTTCTAACTCATCATCGCTTGCTGCATATAAGCTAGTGGATAGAATTGTTTTTTAATGGCAGAAGCAAATTCACTCCTTGTAGAAATAATTTTACCATGCTTCTCCAAATCATCTTATGTCTTGCCTTCCCACCACACTAGGGCAGATCCTCTAAGGCGAAGGCTAGCTAGCTGAATCTTTCTCCTTTCTGAATCGATGTTCTACACCCTGCACTATACATCAATCTGTCTAATCCAGTGATCTAGCTTTTTTGCATTTAATTCTCCATCATATATTGGCAAATCAAATTTTACATCTAATTTAATCAAAGATGATTTCTTCTTTTTATTTTCAAGGCTAGAAGGAGGTGTTGATGGAGGAGGCTCTTCCCCTTTCCCTTTGCCTTTTGAAGGGAAAACTAGAAGAGGTTCCTCTATTCCTTTTCCTGTTTGAGATGTTGAAGGGATTTTTCCTTGGCCTTTCTTAAATTCTCGATACATATCTTCTACCATGGATCTCATGGTCATGCAATTGTCCATGAACTGAGAGTCTGATTCCAAGGGAATTTCTTTCGAGGCTCTCAACCAGTTCTCTTTTTCCTAATTTGAGCTTTGACCTATTAGCACTCAAAAATCCAGCACAAGCTTGTCTAACCTTAGCAACCTAAAGATTTGATACCACTTGATCTAATAATGAGATCTTAGACAATTATTAAGGTATTACAGGCTCATGTGCATTAATTTGCCTATGTTTCTTTGTGTAATGGATCGAAAAGATTGCAAAACACATAGACAGTGAAACAATTAAAAAAACATAATAGACAAACACACATAAGCACAACAAGTTTAATAAGGAGTTCACCCAACACTCCTGGGCTATGTCTCCTAATCCAGCCTTTAGTGGTGACCTCTCTATTATGTCCTTAGAAGCAAAATTTTTAAAAAAGTGAGCTCAATTTGAGTCTCACACAATAGATAAAAAATAACAAGGCTTTTCTTGGATCCCCCAAGTCCTTCTGAGTACACAGACTCTCCTCACTGTCTCTCTATCTCTGTTTGTTCTCTGTCTCAGCATTGCTTCCAATACTACCTATCTTTGTTTCTATTAGTATGTGGCTTTCAATCCAATCTGCGTTGTCTGTTAATTTCTCCTTCTTGGGCACTTTGGCTTCCCAGCCTCTGTTCGCTTAGATCCCCCTCTGAGCGTTAGTAATCATTGCTAAACACTTTCAGGATGGTGGCCACCTATTCTATAATGGAGTGGGTCATTGGTCCTTAGAAATCCCCAGAAACAATGTTCTTTGTGTTCACATATAAATACACTAAAAACTGCGAAAAATAACCAAACTTCCATTTATCGGATTTGAAATGTTATCTGTTGGGTCCCTATAATACTAGTGATTACCCCATTACTATTGTAGTTATACCCCTTATTAATATTGTTGTGCCCCTATTGTCCCCATATTTTTATTACTGTGCCCCATAGAATCCCTCTATTGTTATTTTTGTGGCTTTATATTATTATTGTTAGGTCGGCTGGGTTATATTGTGACTCCTTAGACTCCTATATATAGAAAGGAGGTTTTTTCATTTGAATCATCCAAGAATTGTTCATTTATGTAATGTAAAGGCGGTTTCCCCCTCGAAGAGACTGAATTCTAAGGCATTGATCTATCTTTTCTATCTTTCTTGAAGCTGGTTTCATAACATTTGGTATCAGAGCTTTGGATTATAGGGTTTTGCTGCTCCAAACAGGTCATTGTGGCATTTTTGCTATAACGTTTTTTCTGTGACGTTTCAAAAGTTGAAAAAAAAACCCATTTGAGAAGACATCACACTAAATCTCAGGTCTGCATTTCAGATCTTTTTGCGCTATATTTGTGGAGATATGATATGAGGAAATTGGTCTTTTTGCAGACTCCTGAATTACATTCCAAATAGGTGACCTAGGGAAAATCATCATAAATTTTTCTCTGAGCATTGGATTGAAATTTCATAAGAAGGTGTACAAAGAGGACGGACTATAGTTTCGTCTATATATTTTTCAGAGCTAAAGTCGAAACAGTGACTCGTGTCATGTCGTAGAAGTTCGCTCTATTGAACTAGTCTATAATTAGGTCACTGTGGGAGATTTCACATAACTCTTCCTTGGAGAATCCAATTTGGATCAGACAGGTGGCATTAGAAAGAGGACACAAAGGGCTACAATAGATTGCATTTTCAGAACTGGATGTTCTGAAAGTACAGAGATACATCAGAGGAAATATCGAGCTCCTACAAAGTGAAAAAAAGGTGTGTAGATTTTTTTAAATTTTTGCTTAAGATTGGTTCAAAATTTTATTTTGAAGGAATTCAAAGGGCTAGTAGAGCATTATTATCGGTAACTGATGCCCTGAGGAAAGAAAATTCAAACACCTAGTAAGGAACCTAAAAGCTCTAGCATGACTCATGAAGAGGAGGAAGAAATGCTACATGATATATAAAAATTACAAGAACAAGTGCAACAAATGTCACTCTCACAAAAGTTAACAAAAGCTAAGATAAATGGCGTGGAAGCGAAGATGAATGGCATGGAAGCTAAGAAGGAAAATTTGAAGATATATTTGAACACAAATTTGAAGACAAGCATGGCAGATTTGAAGACAGATTTGACAAATTTTCTACAAGAAATACTTACTAATGGTGAAAAGGTAGTAAAGGAAACTCATGATGCGAACAAAAGAAATGTTAATCATGATATCATAGACTCTAATGTGAGATCGAAGACCCACCATATTCCAAAAATCGATATGAGGAAGTTTTATGGCAAGGATCCTGCAACATGGATATTACAGATGGAGCAATTTTTCGATCTCAATAATGTGCAAAACACATAAAAGGTACGTATTGCAACTTTATATTTGGAACCAAATCAGTTTGTATGGTATCAATGGCTCTGCTCTCGTAAACAATTTATCACTTAGGTAGTTTTACGGAAGAATTGATAGCACATTATGAGGATACAAAAAGCAACACTTTTTTTAGTCAATTGATAAGTCTCAAACAAAAGGGTTCAATAATGGAGCACACTGAGTAGTTCCAAAAATTGAACATAAGGGTAAAAGATATTCCAGAGGAGCATAGGATTGATGTGTTCATAGGGTCTTTAAAGGATAATATCCAACATGATGTTCGCCTTTGGGAACCTGATCATTAGAGAAGGCATTTAGGTTAGCAAGAAAAATGGAAAGCAAAATTATGGTAACCAGGAAGCATACCACTCATAACTATAAAGATAGTAGTGTTGTTGCCCCTAGTCTTCTACAACCTATAAGGTTGACACCACAACAATTGGAAGAAAAAAGAGCAAAAGGGATTTGTTACAGTTGTGATAGCAAATACACTAAAGGTCATAAGTGTGCTTAAGAAGAAATTATTTCTACATAGATTGTGAAGAGGAAGAAGAAAAGGAGCAAGAAAGGTCAAAAGAAGAGGATATAGTCCAGGAACAAAGCCTAGATGAAGAACAAATGAATCCGACCATATCTTGTAATGCATTGGCAGGAATTACCACTCCTCAAATAATCAAGATAGAAATACAAATCAAGAAGAAAAAGGTAATAGTGTTGATTGATTCAGGAAGTACTCACAATTTTATTCGTTGTAAGGTAGCAAAAGAATTGAATTGCTTCTTATATCCAGCACTAGAGTGTCAAGTGATGGTTGCAAATGGAGGAACAATAAATTGCTCTGGAAAGTGCCATCATATCAAGCTATCCATGGGAGAATATGTATTGACTAGCCCAATGCTTTCCATTCCAATGGAAGGTGCTGATGTTGTACTAGGAGTCCAATGGCTACAATCCTTGGGTACAATAGCTTTTAATTTTCAAGAACTTTTCATGAAATTTTCTATGGAAGGAAAGCAAGTTGTATTAAGGGGTATTGCAGGGAAACCAGGAAAGATAATCAGCTCTAATGGTATGACAAAGCTTCTAAAAACGGAACAAAGAGGTGTAATTGCACAATTATGTTCGCTAGATGTTTCCACATTGGAATCATCTATTTCTCCAGATATCCAAATAGTCTTGGACAATCATTCCAAGGTATTTGAGACTCCCAAAGGTCTCCCACCTATTCATGATCATGCTATTCATCTGATTCCAGGAAGTGTTCCTCCAAACATCAGGCCGTACAGATATCCCTAAGCCCAAAAGAGTGAAATTGAACGTATGGTTGCAGAAATGCTAGAGGTTGGTATAATTCAACCGAGTCAAAGTTCTTTCTCTGCTCCAGTAGTATTGGTGCACAAGAAGGATGGATCATGGCGCATGTGTCCGGATTATAGGGAGCTCAACAAGCTCACTATTAAAGATAAATTTACCATTCCTATCATTGATGAATTACTGGATGAATTGCATGGATCAATTTACTTCACCAAGTTGGATCTTCGTTCAGGATATCGTCAAATCAGAATGAAGACTGAAGACATTCCGAAAACAGCATTTAGAACTCATGAGGGTCATTATGAATTTTTGGTCATGCCTTTTGGCCTTACCAATGCACCCTCAACATTTCAAGGTTTGATGAATTCAATTTTCAAACCATTCCTTAGAAAATTTTTGTTAGTATTTTTTGATGATATACTAATCTACAGTAAGTCTTGGAAGGATCATGTCGAACATGTTGATAGGGTGCTACAACTATTGGAGGAGAAACAATTATATGAAAAAAGATCCAAATGTTTCTTTGGAGTTCAAGAGGTAGAATATCTGGGTCATATTGTATCTCATGAAGGAGTTAAGGTAGACCCTAGCAAAATTAAAGCCATTAAGGAATGTAAATCCCCACATCCATAAAGCATCTGTGAGGATTTCTCGGGTTGAGAAGGTATTATCACAAGTTTGTTAAGAATTGTGGGAGAATAGCAGCACCTCTAACAACATTATTGAAGAAAGATGCATTTTCATGGACTTCAGAAGCAACAAAGGCCTTCGAACATCTTAAAGATGCAATGTGCCAAGCACCGGTTTTAGCTACACCAGACTTCATAAAAACCTTTATTGTGGAATGTGAGGCTTCAGGAAATGGAATTGGTGCTGTTCTAATGCAAGATGAAAGACCCATTGCTTTTGAAAGTTGTCCAATCAAGGGAAAATTTTTACACAAAGCTATTTGTGAGAAGGAAATGTTGGCAATAATCCATGCACTTAAAAAATTGCGACCCTACCTAATGGGAAGACACTTCAAGGTAAAAACAGATCATGATAGCCTTAAATATTTTTTAGAACAAAGATTATCCTTTGAAGAGCAACAAAAGTGGGTCACAAAGATGTTGGGTTATGACTTTGAAATCATCTACAAAAAAGGGAAGCAAAATGTGGTGGCAGATGCACTCTCAAGAAAGGATGAGGATGTGGAAGCGTTGTTGTGCGCCATTTCTATTATCCAACCAGATTGGATAAACGAAGCAAGGGAGGAATGGAAGAATGACGAAGAAGTGTGGGCACTTATTCAAAAGTTAAAACAAGATTCCAGTACGTCTGATACATTTAATTGGCAAAATGATTCATTATGGTACAAGGATCGCTTATACCTCTGTAAGAATTCCCAGCTAAAACAAAAGATTCTTATGGAATTGCACACTTCTCCCATAGGAGGGCACTCAGGATTTTTAAAAACTTACCACAAAGTTAAGAAGGAATTTTTTTAGGATGGCCTTAAATCAGATATTCAAAAGTTTGTGGCGGAATGTTTGGTTTAGCAACAAAATAAAGTTGAAACAATTAAAACACCAGGTCTATTACAACCTTTATCCATTCCAATCCAACGTTGGGAGGAGGTTTCAATGGATTTTATCACAGGTTTACCCAAGTCTGCAGGAAAGAGTGTCATCGTGGTGGTAGTTGACAGAATTACCAAGTACGCACACTTTTGTGCATTATCACATCCATTGAAAGCCAATACAGTTTCTACTGCATTTATGGAAACAATTCAAAAGTTACCTGGAAACCCAAAGATTATTGTAAGTGACAAAGATCCCATTTTCACTGGAAATGTTTTGGACAGAATTATTTTCTTGTCTTGGCACTCAGTTAGCTCATAGCTCATCTTATCATCCTCAATCTGATGGGCAAACTGAGATAGTAAACAAATGTTTGGAAGGATATCTTCATTGCTTTGTATTTGATAAACAGACACAATGGGTCAAATGGTTGCCTCTGGCGGAATGGTGGTATAACACTTTCTTCCATACAGCAACAAAAATGACCCCATTTATGGCACTTTATGGGTATCAGCCACCATCCATCACATCATATTTAAGAAAAAATTCTAAGGTTCAGGCAGTGGAACATCACATCGAACATCAACAAAAAGTCCTCCAACTCTTAAAGGATAACCTCGTGTTGGCACAGAATAGAATGAAACAACAGGCAGATCAACATCGCAGTGAAAGAAGTTTTGATGTAGGTGATTGGGTATTCCTACGGCTACAACCATATAAGCAAATGTCCCTCATGCAAGCTAAGAAGGATAATAAATTATCACCAAAGTATTATGGTCCGTACAAGGTGTTGCAAAAGATTGGTACTATGGCATACAAATTGGAGCTTCATGCAGCTTCTCGATTGCACCCAGTTTTCCATGTTTCATGTTTAAAGAAGGTTATAGGTGATAAGCTCCTAGTTCAAACAATATTTCCATAACTTGACGAGGAAGGAAAAATTATATTGGAACCAGAAGCAGTCACAGAAACAAGAACTCGGTAGCTACGAAATCGACTAATTTCAGAGTATCTTATCAAGTGGAAGAACTTATCTGCTGAAGATTCCACATGGGAGGATGAGAATTTTATACAGAAGTATCCAGAACTACTCGAGCATTGAGGACAACACTTTTTTGAATGAGAAGGGCATGTTGGGTCCCTATAATACTAGTGATTACCCCATTACTATTGTAGTTATACCCCTTATTAGTATTGTTGTGCCCCTATTTTCCCCATATTGTTATTACTGTGCCCCATAGAATCCCTCTATTGTTATTTTTGTGGCTTTATATTATTATTGTTAGGTCGGCTGGGTTATATTGTGACTCCCTAGACTCCTATATATAGAAAGGAGGTTTTGTCATTTGAATCATCCAAGAATTGTTCATTTATGTAATGTAAAGGAGGTTTCCCCTTCGAAGAGGCTGAATTATAAGGCGTTGATCTATATTTTCTATCTTTCTTGAAGTTGGTTTCATAACATTATCAATTCCTCCTTATAACTCCTATCATGTCCGCCTTTTAATCACATCACATCTGCACCATTAATCTGGGAGATATGGATCCAATGGATGTGGTTCATTTCAGGCGACTCTTTCATACAGGGGTTAACCACCCAATAAGGGTGGTTTTCTCTCTCCTTAGCCTGGACACGTGATGGCCAGTGTATGGGATCAGGTGGAGCCTAGCCCAAACCACTTACCGCCTTTGGCCCACCTGAAATCCCGCTTGTATCGTGATTTCGCTTTTATATTTAAAATACATTAAAATATGAAATCCCACTCATATTAGACTTGAAAAAATATATATTTTCATTAACAAACCCTTTTGGGTCCGATTTCATCTTATCGGGTGCATTTCCTCTATAATCCATTCATTTGGCAGAAATGTGAAATACGAGGGAAATTGCCACTTTCCGGATTTGAAAATATATAGAATATCATCTATATATCCATTGGGTCTGGCTATTGCAAGAAATATGTATATCACCCTCACTCCATTTTAATGTGCCGACGTGATATTGCGATGCTATTGATTACAATCGCATATTGCACATACCCCAGTCTATTGTAAGCACTCCTTTGTATTTTCCAATTGCGATACTACGATGCAACTTGGGCCATCAATCTGCACGCTTGATCGATAGTCCTCGTTGACTCCGTTGATCACTATCACAAGTTCCATATGGTGTGCTTTGATTTCCTCTGCCTGCCACCACTAATTGTGATTTTTCGATCAAATCTAGACTATTGATCAGCCAAATCTGACAACTCCGATACAAAGTCATTTTAAGCCTCCGATAAACTTGTTTTCACTATTTTCTCCATGTTTTTGCCTCTTGATAGTGTAATCTGACATTTTAACAGGTTCTTCTTTTGCGACAGTTTTGAATATTTTAAAACTTAGAGGGTTTTCTAGGATCCATTTGGATCAATGATGTTGAATATCTTCATTAATTTCAGGCAAACGAGTATATAAATTTTCATCAAATTTTTAATTCATTTCATGTGATTCCTTTTGACTCTCAAGATGCAAAATTTATTCATTTGTAAGAAAAGAGGAAGTTACTATATGCTGACTATGATCTTATGTATCAAGGTGACTAGCTTCTTAAGACTACTGTTGAGGGGAAAAATCATAGAAGGCTTCAATGATTTCCTCATCATCCATATATTTAATATCATTAATACTTTCAAGATATGCAATGAAACCTTCACTATAATCACAACAACTTTGTAAAGAAAGATAAGACTTCGCATAATGGTTGGAGAACACATTATCGAAATCCTTTAGAGAACATAAGCTTCCTTCTTGTAACCCTTCATACCATACCCTAGATTTATCTTCAAGGGTAGCCATAAAAAACATCATGAGATAGTCCTCAGGAAACTCAAATCTTAGTCTACATACAAGTACATGAAACCTTACTAAATGAAAAGTAGCATCATCTTCTTGTTCATTTTTAAAAATAGGAATATTTGTAAACCAATCAACATGAGGCATAGGATTTGCAAAATCTAGGGATCTGAGATCAATCCATAGGAGCATACCTGGGCTTTATTCTTGCAGTACAACTCATCTTGACAACAATGAAGTCACCAAGAAGGTTTTCAAACTATTGGTTCTTGAAAAGTGGAGTTGCCATGAAGTGTTTATTGTTTGGATCTTTCAGTCAATGTAGTCCCCAAGTGAATGATTTCAGCCTTCATGTGCCTGACCACTATACACCATGAACAATCAGATCTAACTTTCTCGTACACCCAGGGAAAAATAATCTTTCATTCCCTGGCAACGGCACCAGTATGTTAGCACTCCTTCGGATCTCCAAGGCTGAGGTATCTAGCCCTACCAAGCCAGAGAGGGCTATCTCCAAAGGGTCATAGCTAGGAGGGTTGGATAGTTTAGGGTTTTAGGTTAGATGTATAGTGCAAAGGGTTGTTTGAGTTTATTTGGTTGGGTAGTCATAAGGATGAGTGATTTAGGTCAAAGGGACTAGGTCAGGGAAAATGAGATATGATTGCATAAATTCAAAGGGGAAAGGTATATATGAAGCTTAACACTTACAAGGTGATTTGATGAGATGGTTTTAGATTGATGAGGATTTAGGAAGATCATAAGATATGTATTCATCCTAAACTTAATAAAAATGGAAAAAGTATGATAAATTTCCCAAAACAAAGCATGAGAAAGCATGTATTCTACCTATCAACTTGAAAATTACCATATAAAATACATGAAATGGTTAATGAACTGATAAAACATTCATACAAATTATCACAATGAATAAATAATGCTAAACATGCATACCACATGTATCCCAGAAAATTAGCTGCAACTCATCTATTGAAACTGGCCAAAATCTGATACAATAGTCTCTGATCACTAGTACTGCATCCCACTAAATCCAACCAGTAAAATGACAAAGAAAATGAAGAATATAGGCCTAAAACCAACTCATCCTAGGATGAGGGGTTGAATCCATGGGAGGAGGAGAAGTTGCTAGAAAGTCTAAACTGATAGCTGGAGTGTAGGGTGGTCAAAGTGACTCATCTCTCACTCTAGCAAACTGATTCATTACATGCCACATAGGGAATTTAACTAATGTATCTACCCTAGATAAAAGTAAAAACATAAATATTACATCATCTAGATCAATTAAATGAGTAAAAGTTGAATTTCCCATAGGTAAAATCCAATTTGGACTAAAACAGTGAAAATAACAGAAGATTGTCAAATGCATAGTGACTTAGTTAAGTGCACCCTTTTGGTGTCAAACATGTAGTTCCCTGGTTAAATGCACCCTTTTGGTGTCAAACATGCTCTTTGGAAAGCCCTTTGTGTCTACCTTCCAGATATACCTTTATTTTTTAATTTGGAGGTCATTTTCTCTATCAAACTGCCAATCTCGCAAGACTGGTAAATGCATAGTGACTAGACCAAAAAGAGGCAGAAATGTGATTTTTTGGTAGTTTTTGACCCTTTTGGCTGACCAGTTTTGCTCCAAATTCTTAGAAAAAGTACAAGGTGTGTGTCCTTATCATTATGAATACACAAATGCTATCCAATTTCTCATTGGATGCTACAAAACATAGTGCAACATCCTAGGTGTTGTGCGTTTGACATGCTGACTGTGCCAAAAATTCCTCAAAAAACACAGCAAATTATAATCCACCAATTGTTTTCAAGAATGGCCAAAATTGGTGGGCTGATAGCTGGCTATATGTTTGAGGCATGGAGTGATTCCTCGGCAAGGATATCCAACCTCCTTTTCTCCTCTTGCTTGGTCAAGGCCTCAATTTTTTCATGAGCTCTTTTGAGCTTAGCCCTTGCAATTTTGTTTCTCATGGTATAGTATTTTTCCATTTGAATATCATTTTCCTTTGTGGCCTTGTCTAAGGGGCTCTCTAGATGGCCATTTACTCTTTCAAGCCAATGTTTTCAATTTTCATTCACCATCTTGGAAAATTGCTCATTCAAGGTGAGCTCACTGGCTAGTTCTACATCCCTTTTCCTTTCTTGCTCCAAAGCTCTCTTTAGGCCTCTAGTCCTTGGCCTTATTCTTGGCACTTTTTCATCAATTTTCTCACCATACTGCCCATATGGCTCATCAAGTAAGAACTTTTCATTTTTAGCCTCTCTCTTTTCCTTTCTGAGATGAATCTCCATGAGCTCATGTTTGACCTCAAACTGCCTATTCTCCTGCTTATAGTAGGAAATGATCCATTTGGCCCTTTGCAAGTTGACCTAGAGCTCTTCTATTAGTGCATTCTTATCCTTGATAACAATAGATATGCTTTCACTATTATCATGCTCATCTGGCTCAACTAACTGAAAATTATGCTCTATCTCCTGGAGGTCTTCCTCTTGCTGCCGGATCTCTGCCTCTACAACGTTTTCCTTACCCTTTTGTACCTGCGTTGTCGATGAAGAAGGCAAAGCCCCTCCCACAATCAGTGGGGAAAACACTTGCCTATGCCCTCTCTAATAGGTATGTGTGAAGGTACCTAAACCATCCCTTTTGGGCTAGCTACTCTCGCCATGCTCAATATGCTATGCATTTGATGATCATGATCTTTCCTTTGGGCAATGTATGACATCTTGTTAATATCCTGATAAATATTGTAGGGAAGATTAAGCATTCTGACTCTTGTAAAATGCATGAGTAACTGAATATGGTAGGAATAGAGCCTAGAAAACCTGCCATCACAAGTGAAGTACTTCATGATGATTTTCATCATAGGAAAATTTCTATCGAAGAGGTAAGAGAAAGGGAAAATCCTACTTCTTTCATTCTTGTGGATAGCTTTAGGATATGGCTCAGAGTAGAAATAATCCAATTTTTCTTGTTTAAACCATTTTTCCCCAACATTTGGGATCCTAGTAGTAGCTGCTATGGTAGCATAAGATATAATAAAGGTGACACCAGTAGGGGTTACTTGGTTGTCATGGAGGTTGATGATGAATTGTCTGGTCAATTCAGAATGATACTAGATTCTTTCCAACTTCTCACAAAACTCAAAATAGCCCGTATATTTGAATCTTGTGACAGTGATGGGAGATGCCATGAGCTCTCTAGTGTTGGTTGGCTCATATCTCAAGATTCTCCCTCCTTTTTTATATTTCCTCCTCTGTTGTTTTTATTCCTCACTCTGACTTATGTGGTCTTATTGTGCCATGATTTGTTGCTGTCAAAACCATAGAGAAATGATAGGATGGACTGTGGGTATGGGAAATGTGGAATGATATGAGGAGAGATGATGAGGAGGATATGGGGATGTGTGGAATGAGGGAGGTGATAGAGGATAGTTGTTAACTGAGGGGGAATGGTAATGAAAGCTATGAAATGTGATTTGAGATGGTGGGAATGTGATGGTGGGAATGTATTACTAGGGTTTGATCTTAGGAATAAGAAAAATCAACTCAAACCCTATGTAGGTGAATAATGGAGGGAAGGAGTGAGTAAATTTGCCACCAACCTGATCTGCTGAAGTATATGATGACCAACTTGGAAACTTGGTGGCGATGGAGGGTTTCTAGCACGTTTTGGCTCCTTCAAGGTGTTAGGGTCCTTTAATAATAGGATTCATAATTTTGAATTGGTTATGATTCGTCTCATAATATTGTACATACTTTTTTTTTTGCAAAATTTTTTCCCATATTAAAAATAAAAAACGTAAAGAGAGCAAGTCCTAAAAGAAAAATCAAAGGTCTAAAAGAAAAGGATCAAAAAAAAAAATGTGAACCCCACCAAAAAGAGATAAAAAAAATTAGATTATGAAAGTGATGCAAATTCAAATGCCACTACTTTTTACTTTGCCTTGCGAAAAAATAAGATTGTGTGCAGTTTGTCAAAAATGTGAAAATCCATGATAGTCAAAAAGTTTAATCTTTATTCATTCATGCTTTAAATTTCATGTTGATAGACAGAGGATAAAGATCTAGCCAAACTGTTTAATCTTGGGAGATCAATATTTAGGTAGAGAATAATAATGAGCTCATCAATTTAGTCTGATCCATTGGAAGTTATAAGGTTAGAATTAGACAGTTTTCTTATCAAAGAAAAAGAAATAAAGGGTCACTAAGTTCAAATGCACCTTAATTATGCTTAATCCTATGTTTCATGTGCAGGAGGAATTATGAAAGAAAATGGACATTCACAAAAGTTATATATTACTTTGGTTATTTACCCTAAAAAATTCTATAATTTTGGGCCTGAATACTAAATTTTGTTCACTAATTTCCCCTCATTTCATTAAACCCCTACATGTTTAATTTATTAAATTCCCTTGATTTACCCCTTCATTACTTTTCATTCCCTAATGTGTTTCCCCTTCTTGATTCGAAAGGACCCTTCCCTTTTCATTTCCCCTTATTTTAACACATGTCCATTGTGGACCTTTTCCCTTCATTTTAACACATTTTCCCTTTATTTCACACCTTTCTGTAGACATTACCCTTTAAAAATAATTCTCCCCTTATAAATTTCCCTTTTCCATTAAAACCCACTAAAACCCCCATTATCCTAAGTTTAAAAGGTTAAATGTATCGGGCCCCATTGAAAAAACCCTCCGCGACACCCTTTTAATTCAACCCTTATATTATTCTAACCGAAAGACCCACTTTATGTATTCCAAGCCCCCACTTTATAACTCCCCAACCCTCACAAACCCTTTGTATATATTTAAAACCCATCGCATATATTAAATCCCGTAATTACTTTTTAATTAATTACATTTCATTAAAACCCGACCCCACCGCATGACTCAACCCTCGCAAATCCACCACACGATAGCCCTCTGATCACCCACCTCCAAATTTGATGGTCCACACCCCATATTGCTCACTCCCAAATCTGGCCATTAGCATCCCAAAAGCATGCGAGATTCATGGTTTTCCCGATCACCTTTTTGCTACATGGCACGCCCATGTTGTATCACATCCTTTGAAAAAATATCACCTTACACTCAAAATTGGTACAGTAAACCATAATACCACCTCCCCAAGTAAAAGGAAACCGCCTACTATTCATACAATAATCTCGCGCCCAAAAGTTAACCACTGTTGGTTAAAAACCAAAAAGGCACCCTTTTACCCTTTTCAATGTTATTCTATTACCATGTAACCTTTGCCGACCAATTCTAAACCCTGAAACTCTACTCAACCATTTTAACCCCACTTAGAACTGGAAGATGCTACAGACTCCAATTTGAAGTAGCACAAAAACAATTGAATCCTCATAAAATCTTCGTTTCTCCCACAGAACCCTGACTGCACACCTAATTGTCATTTTCGAGGTATTCCTGAAAGTACTAGAAAGGCCTTGTACTTAAATCTCTACATAGTATTTACAAAAGGTTAATAAATTAAACTAATTAAAAAACCTTTACAAAATAAAAGAAACCCATTTCGCATCCAAAAGCCCTTTCCTGCAAAATGTATTCACTTTTTGCACTATTCGAGAAGTCCTGAGTATACTCCTTAAGCCAAATAAAGATTAATTCAATAAAATAAACAAAACTATGGCTTCCCAAAGAATTTTGAATGAAAAACCCCTGCAAACCCCTCACCTATATATTGACCACCTCCCATTGGCCGACAAAGATTTTCAAATAAAAGACACATATTCTCCTAGCCATCTATTGAAACTCCACTGCTAGAGTAAAGACAAATTCCTCAACCACAGTGATGATATTCAGTTATGGGAATCAAATTTTCCCAAATAATTCTTCCCACAGGTATACCAGTTCCCTAAAATCATCCACCTATGCCAACTCTATTATATCCCAATCCAAGGAGCCATTGTCCCTCCTAACCGACATATTTTGTTGGCAATCGTTGTAGAGTCAATAAACCAAATTTTGCTAGTCTAGCCAAAGCCAAATGAAACCCCATTTTCTATTGAAAACCTACTTCAACTATACTTGAAGCTGGACCTTCCCAAGAGGTCTTAAATTTTTCAGAATTTCATCCTACAGGAGGCACATATTCCTACAAATAGTCCTCCATACTCTGCCACCATTTTCTTTTAAAGGGCCAGACAAATTGTAACCATGCTCTCTTGTATTCTAGGATATACCACTAATGAACATCTAGATGAGCCTATACTTGCTTTCCCCCAGGCAAGCCTCCAGCTACAATTTTCAATTCTTTCCAGTTCTTAGTAGACGAAATCCATGATCAAATGATTAGATTACCAAATGAAAGAGTATTCAAATACTCTTCAATATTGTTCCACATGTTCCTATATTTCTAGTCAGATAGGTTTCCAATCAACATCTAAAAGATGGACACTAGGGGCCATCCTAGATCTATCATATTTTGGACACCCTTAATGCAAAATTATTCCATTGTTTTCAGCTACAAGGAGTTCATTGATTACTTTGTTCACCCAGTTGTTAATATGCTATCACCTGAATTAAACCTCAAGGCTAAAGGAAGGCAATGCCAGGGTAACCACAAGCCACGCTTATCTAATTAGCTATCCCTAATAGGCTGGAAGAGGACTCTATCCATAAGGATCTCAGCCAAGATGACTGGATCATGAAATGGATATTAGGCTAGGTATAGTACCACAAGCTTTGATTTGATTTTGAAGGGGTTTTGCTGGAAGAGAAGGTGCCAGACAGTTAGGGCTAGGGAATTAGGTCAAAATTGCAGGATGTTCAATGGGGCAAGGTAGACATAAGGTTTCGCACTCTAGGGCTTGATGGGTGAGATGTTTTAAGACTGTTGAGAAGCTAATAAGGGCATGTGATTACCATGGATGCTTCCTAGACTGTAGAAAACATATAATGGTGAATATTTACCCAAAGTAGAGTAGTGATGTATTAAATTTTGCCTATCGACTTGAAAACATCCACTTAGAAGCAATGACATGATTAATGAAGTACACAAAACATATTAACATATGATCATAAGAGAAGAAGCTGAACTAAACTCCATACCACAAGGATCCCAAAGAAATAGCTACAATTTTGATTAATCTCTTGCTAAACTGCTACAAAATGATGTACAATCAAGGCATAAGCATCCAACTGAGTCGAACCCTTTACAATCAAAAAGAAGAAGAAGATATAACAATTACTTCAACCTCCTACCACCCTCAGGGGTCAAATCCCTAAGATGAGGAGCTAATCTAACAAACACTGAACAAGAAACTAGAATATAGGCATTCTAACAACTTGCCTCTAAAAGTGAGAAAACTGATTCTTTCGTGCTAAAATTGACTTTTAATCTAATAAATCGAACTTATATTACTATTATCCATCATATTTATAAGCCATATCATAATTTACATCAGTAAAACATTCTCCATGAGAGAAAATCAATGAACACAGTCAAAACACAGCAATATAGTCATCCTGTGCAAAATTTGTCCTACGTGCAGCGCCACTGGTCCAACGTGTAGCGCCAATTTCAAGTCCCTTTTGGAGGCCTTTCCGACATCCAAATTGAGCTCATGATAGCTCATTGGAAATATCGCCAAGTCTAATTTCCAAAACATCTAGAATTTCTTCATTTGAAGCTCATTTGACCCCTCAAAAATTGATTCTCCTAAGACTGCTTCAATGTGTCCAAAAAGTGGCAGAAAGGTCATTTTTAGGGTATTTTTTGACTTTTTGGTGGACCAGTTCTACCTCAAAAACTTAGAAAATCCATAGGGTCCATGTGCTCATCGCTTTGAATCCAAAAACACAATCCATTGTTCCATTAGGTTCCCATAGGAAAATTGCAGCACTGGTGGCACTACGCATGGAGCTAGATTTTTTGTGTGCAATTTCCAAAATTTGCAAAAAACAAAATATCCTCCAAACTTTACGAAAATTGGTGAGAAGCACCATCATCAAGCATATTGATGAGCCAAAGAATCTTCAGCAAGCAACCTAAGCCTATCCTCCTCTCTTTTTCCCTTTAGATCCTGCCTTAACCTAGCTTTCATCTCTTTGACCCTCATATTGCAAATTTTGTTTCAGGTCCTGTAGTGGTAGGCCATGTGCCTGATCATCTAGTTTTCCCTATTGGCCTTTTACAACATCTTCTCTAGGTGCAAATTGACTTTTTCAAGCCAAATCTCTCTATCATCCTCAATTTCCTTCTTAATAGGAGTCAAAGTGACCCGTGCCTCTTCCTTTTGCATAGTTGATTCACCCTTGTCACCTTGTTGTTTTATCTTTAGAAGTTCCAGCTCCATGAGGACCTACTTGTCACTCAACTTATTTTTATCTTGTTCCAGATATGTGATGACATACTTGGCTCTCTCCAAATTGTCCATCAATGCTTAGACTTGAGCTTATTTTTCATGTATGATGATGTCCTTTATTGTTTCTTCATCCTGAGCCTCTAGGTCAATTGTTTCCATGCCATGATGAGTATAATGTTGCTCTAGCTCATCATGCTCTATTAAATCAAAGTCTCTCTCTTCCTCCTCATCATCAAAACCTTCCTCTGACATCTTTTCTTTGCCTTTGTGTAGTTGTTTCACCTGTACCTATTGTGTTGATGAATAAGGAAATGCCCCTTCCACACCCTGTGGAGCAAGCATTTGCCTATGAGTTGATGAAGAAGGCAAGGTCCTTTCCACATCCTATCGAGAAAACACTTGCCTATCAATTTCAAACAATATCCTTGTGCACCTGTGATATGTCATGTAGGTCTCGGGAACCTCAGCATGCTCTAGCTTCTTTGGCCTTGTCATCTGTCTTCACCTGAGCACTGCTAGAAGGTCCTCCTGATTCTTGAGACACTGGTGGAGAAATTTGAGGACCCTGAAGGTGTCATGAGCAATAAATGTATCCCAAGATATTTTGAGGAGGCTAAGATGATGAAGCACAATCATCTTGATCAGGGAATAATGATAAATACTACTCATCTGCTGAGGGTATGGCTTTTTCTGTACAAAATGGGCCATCTTCTCAATATTCTTAAACAAGAAATAAGGGAGGTTTAACATCCTCACCCTAGTAAAATGCATCAGAAGCCTGATGTGATAGGTGGACAGTCTAGAAAATATTCCCTCACAAGTGAAATATTTCAGGATGATTTTCATCATGGGGGCATACTTGTCTTCAAGAAATCTTAAAGGAAAAAGTCTTTTTGCCTCACTTCTATACTTGGGTTTGATATAAGGATCATAATAGTGTTCATCTAGGTCCTGTGCCTTGTACCACTTCTCTCCTACATTTGGAATCTCATTGCATTCACAATTATGGAAGGTGAAACTGTAAATGTCGCCCCAGCAAGGGTCACCTTATTATCCCGGAGATTAGCTATAAAAGTCCTAGTGAGCTCAGGATGATGTTGAACTCTCTTTACCTACTCACATAAATCATAGCACCCTAGATGTCTGAAACAAGTGACAACCAATTGAGAGGCCTGCAATTCTCTGAGGTTTGATGGCACTTCCTTGATAATTCTTCCTCCCTTGTGTGGTTTTCTTTGATGCCAAGGTTTATCTGTCGAACTGTCACTACTAGTGTTTTCCTCCTCCTCATAGTCTCTATCTTCTCTATCCATATTTGCAAATTTTTAGGTTGTGCACTCATAGAAAAGGGATGAAGGGTGTGAGAAAGAGTGATTTAGGAGTAAGGGAATGGGAGACAACCTTGTGAGGTATTTGTTGGGCTAGAAAATGAAGGGGAGGGTATGAATCATGAAAAATGAGGGAGAGGGGCTTGGATCATTTTTTGAAGTATAGCTTTTCGAATGAAGGATGAGGGGGTATAGAATGTTATGGAGTGATGTAGGGGAGAGTTTCAGGGCTTTAGTAATAGATGGTGGGATAAATAATGAGGATTAGAGTTTCTATGGTGTAATTGAGGGAGAATCTAAGGTTTCACATTTGCCAATGTAAATTACCTTCAAACACTTCAATTGCAAATCAATGATGAGGTATAGTGAGGGCACTTACTTGTTTGAGGGATGATAGGGTGATTTTGGAAGTTTTTATGAAGCTGGTGGCATTTTTGGTCCTTGCTGCTCAACACGCAACGCCCTCTTGGATGCGTAGTGCAGTGTTATTTTGCACTGCCAAAAACGTCCTACACGTAGCACTGAGCTTACACGCGCAGTGCCACCCCATGAACGTGTAGCACCACCTCCACTTCCTGAAACACACAATTGCAAATGCAGCGCCACTTCTCCTTGGCCTAAAACTCACTCAAATTCTCCTCTTTTCTTCACTTTTTGACTCCTTCTTTGCCAAATGATAATGATGAACTTGAAAATGAAATGTGACACATTATATAGGAATAGATTTTGATTTTTAACTAGAAAACCCACTTTCTAATGTTTCTTGACCTTTTTCAAATCTTTGTTTTTAATGCCTTTTCTTCTTTGTTCCTTTTCAGGTGGATGATGCTTAATTTGAACTGATGTTTGTAGTGTTTCTTTGTCTCGTAGCAAGGAGAGATGCATTGGTGCAACTGGGATCATTTATTACATAAAGTGACTTAAAATTAGATAATAAATACAAATTAACTCAAAATACTCTATTTTCACCTCAAAAACATGTTTTTTGAGGTGAAAATTACATTAGTTAAAAACATAATTATATAGTGACTATGACTTACTAGCCATC
The DNA here is from genome assembly GCA_000404065.3 of Pinus taeda. Lineage (NCBI taxonomy): Eukaryota > Viridiplantae > Streptophyta > Pinopsida > Pinales > Pinaceae > Pinus > Pinus taeda. The sequence continues at coordinate 87,860 of APFE031164773.1, read as the reverse complement.
ACTCTTGATTTATTTATCATCCACATACCCTTGCTGCCTTTCATTTACACCTTTAAATCATGCCCTTGACCTTGGAAATGAAACCCTAAGACCTAATAAAAACATGCCCTATGGCGTAATGAAAACATGATTGCATTTTGACCATGAAACCATGACTAAAGACAACCTAAATATGGGTCAGCAAGTATACTTTATGAGGAAGAAATTAGATTTTTTGAAGAGAAGACAACCATCGTTGGATCAGTTTGACATGACCTAATGAAATGATGTAAAAATTTCAGTATGGGACCCCTAAAATGAAAATGCAAAGAGAAAATTTGATCCATGATGGAAGTATGCAGATACTGACACTAACATTGGCCTTATTAGGGATGGAAACTCCTTGGAGGTGTCAAGAACATCGTAGAGAAAGTGCCTAGCTGATTGGACCAATACGGTCAAACAAACAAAAGGCTAAAACAAAAAAAAAGAACCTTTTCTTTACAATTTTAAAGGAAAATGACTGAATGCAAACTGAAAAATGACTCACAACCGACTCTAAACTTGACTATAAACCAAATCAACCAAATTAGACACAAATAATTCAAGCACTATAGCCTTTACTTTAGGCCACAAGCTCACATGACAGTGTACTTGAAATCTTTCAAGGAAAAGTAAACTAGTATATACAATGATGATGAAGCAACTTCAGGAAACAACATCAAAAGTAGTAGCGTTTCAGGAGCCTGCCATTCACTGGTCCTCCTTAGCACTCTTGAACATCCATTTCCTTTAACAAAAATGCATTCTCTCCTCAATAGGTTGAGATATTATACGATCCTTTCCATAGATTGCCAAACTTACCATTCTTTCCTTTTTCTTCATTTCATGCATCCCATCACAGCACTACATCTTTCAAATGAAACTTTTCTACCTTGGTTTTATGGTCATAAATTTTATTTATCTTCTCTTGTAGTTGGGAAGTGTTTTGGGAAACCTCCTCCCTTGTTTGCTGAAGGTGAATCATTTGATTAATTCTACGTTGAATATCATCCTATTCGCTGTTGGCTTCCTGTAATAATCTCATGACTGAGACTGCAAGTGATGCGGGATATACTGTATCAGTACCATAAACCAACTCAAAAGGTGACATACCTATTGATTTCTTATGGTTCACTCTATTGGCCCACGAGGCATTAACAAGCTTTCGATGCCAATTTTTCTTGTTTGCCTCCAACATTTTCTTGATAATATTCACCAAGGGTTTATTTGATAACACAGCCAATCCATTGCCCTGTAGGTAGTATGTCGTGGAGTGACCCAATGTAATATTGTACTTGTTGCAAAATTTGACCATCCTCTTTGACTTAAATGTTGTTGCATTATCTGTTATAATCTTGTTAAAGAAACCAAAACGAGATAAGATATTAGATTATAAAAACTAGATAATTATTGTGTACATGGCTTTCCTTGTCATAATGGCCTCAATCCACTTGGTGAAGTAATCGGTAGCTATCAAAATCCATTTGCATTGTGATGATGATGTAGGATGGATTTCTCCTATGAAATCAAGTCCCCACTACTGGAAAGGTGCATTTACTTCAACTAGCTTCAGAGGAAGAGGAAGCAACTTCCTTTTTCCTTGAAAAACTTGGCATTCATGACAGCTCATAATTGTCTTATATAAATCTGAAAACAAGGTTGGCCAATAATATCCTGCTCTCAACACTTTGTTAGCGGTTGTTTTCCAAAACAAATGACCACTGTAATCACCTCTATGAAAATCATTCATCACCTGTTGAGTTTCATCTTCAACCAAACATTTAAGAAGAACCCCTCCCGAATATTTCCAATAGAGAGCACTATTTAAAATGCAGAATTTTGAAAACTTTAGTTTTAGTGATCTACCTTTACTTCTTGACATTCCAGGAGGTGGCAAAAGATGTTGAAGAACATAAACTATATAAAAATACCAAGGCGGCTTCAAAAACATTTCTGATACCTGAATGAGTGAGCCACCATCTTCGTCATCTGACATTACTGCAATGAGATTTATGTCTAGAGCATGCAAATTTGATTCAGCCATCAGTTTTTCCAAGCCTTGTCCTTTGATTAGTTTGGTAGGCTTAATCTCAAGATTATACTTCAACATTGCTACTATCCACTTACCTCATCTTCCCTTCAGATTAGTTTGCATGAGAGAATCCTTGACAACTACATTAAGAACATATGCCATGGTATGTTAATGCATAATGTATACTCTGAAATCCTTCAATGCTTTTATCAGAGCTAGAGCTTGCTTTTTAATGCTATTGTAATGCAAGGAAGCATCTATAATAGTCCTACTGAAAAAAGCAATGGGTTGCTCCACTTGATCCCTCTTTTGCATCAACACCGTAGCCATAGTGTGCTCAGACGCAAATGAAAATATAATAAAATCATGAGTATAATCAAGACTGATCAAAACTGGGGTTGTGGTCAAAGTAAACTTTACCAATTTGAAAGATTTCATGGAATCTTCAGTCCATTTCAATGATTTCCTTCTTCAACATATTTGTTAATTCATGTAAATTCTCAGCCAAATTTGGTATAAATCTGCATCAGAAATTCATATTACCATTAAAAGCATGAATCTCCTTTTTGTTGCACAGAAAGTCTATTTGTTGGATTGCCTCCACCCTTGAAGGATCAATGCGAATACCATCTTTAGAAATTATATGACCAAGGAGTTTACCTTCTTCCATGGCAAAAAGACTCTTTTTTAGGTTTAGAGAAATCCCAAACTTCGTACATTTCTAAAAAACAATCCTTTTGTGGTGCAAATGCTCATCTTTAGAACCAGAAAATACCACCAAATCATCTAAATAAACCACTAAGAAAACATCCTTCTCATTAGAAAAGGCTATGTCCATAACCCGTTAAAAAGTGGCTCCGACATTCTTCAACCCAAATGGCATCTTGACATACTGAAAATTACCCCATGGTGTTGTGAAGGCAGTTTTGTCTTGGTCTCTTTCATGCACCAAGATCTAATTATAGCATGAGTAGCCGTCTAGTAGTGATAGTTGTGATGCTCCAAATACTCTTTGTAGAATATTGTCCATCTTAGGAAGTGGGTAATTATCCTTTAAGGACAATTTTTTGAGGTTCCAGAAATCTATGCACAACCTTATCTCTCTACTCTTCTTTCATACCAAGACCAAAGTTGAAATCGGATCAGAAAATCTAATTTGAATAATGATGCCATCTTTAAACAATCTATTTACCTCTTTCTCGATGGATGGAAGCAGATTTCGATTGATTCTTCTCAAATTTTGTCTAAAAGGTTTTTGGTACGGCTTAATAGGAATAGTATGTTGAATGATATTCTTTTCATACACTTTCAAATCTGAATAATCCCACACAAAAACATCAGAAAACTTAGAAAGTAACTTAACATACTTAGCCTTTTTTTGGGGAGACAATGTTTTTGATAACTTTACAAGATTGGGCTGGTCAGTTGTTCCAAGATTTACATCTTCAACTCCTTTGTTTGTAGGAACCAAGGTCAATTTTCTCACCACATCATCCTAATCAAAGAGCTCCTCTAAAGGTATGAGACCTCTAGGAATAATATTAACCTTTAGCTGTAAAACCTCCATCTGATTCACCTCAATATCTTGTTCATCGAAATCACAAACATCATCAATGAAAGCATTCTTAAACTCTCCTTCATTCTGCAAAAAGGCATTAATTTCATTGTCATCCCAAAAATCTTGCGAGTACCTAAAATTATTAGGAACAATAGGACTATGTTTGACATGAATTTCAAATTTATTGCTAGAATTCATTGGAATCTTCAAATTTCTGGCTGTAGTGGCGAGTGAATCTGCAATGATGTTTTGACTTCAGGGTACTGTTATCAAGGTGTATTTTGGAAACATCTTCAAAAAATCAAGAACTACATTTCAGTAGGCTCTCATCTGCAGATGATTTTCTTGATATTCTCCTTATACTTGTTTAATCACCAGCTCTGAATCACCATAAATAGAAATCCTTTTCGCGCCCATTTTCTTCAAAAAATTTAGACCTGTAATCAACGCCTCATACTCCGCTTCATTATTAGAGCAAGCAAAATCTAACTTGTAGGAACATACTCTAACATTACTTGGGACTTTGGCAGGCTAGAAAGTAGGGCTTCTAATTCAAATTCCAATACCAACAACACCTTTACCCACAACACCATTGAAGTCCATGCTCCAAAGGTCAGATTCATCTTCCCAATGTTGGAATTTTATTTCTTTCTCAACCTTATCTTTGCTGATTACTTCATTTTTCTGCTCATCATTGATCTTTTGCTACTATGTAAGCTTCTAAGAAGAAATTGCTATTTTTTCTTTTTCTTGACTAAGAACTACTCTAAAATTCTCAGAAATTTCTGGTACATGATCTACTTCTACAAGCTGAATATCTACATCATTCAATCCACTATCAGAGTAAAAAACAAAAGAGTCTAAATTAGTATGTACAATGTTTATTGGATGATTCAAAAGATTCTCTTTACTAGTGATCATATAGTTCATTTTTTTTCCCTATACAACTTCCTCAATTGACCGAAAATAGGGATTGTAGCATAAAAGAAGTCAAGTTGTAAAGTTCCATTGAGTTTATCTCCCCACGATCAAGATAAGAGCATACCAAATCATGGTGGTATATCAGAAACTGCCACATCCATCAAGACATTTTTGGCTAGGATTTGATCTAAATAAACCACCAAATCTTTGATGATACCAATGCGATGAACTCTACCAGAATCAAATGAGTACAAATCACGATATTTTTGGGTGATATCCAGGCCCAACTTTTCCATAATGGCTTAAGGCATCAAACTATGAGAACATCCAGAATGTAACATAGCATTATGGAGAATATACTCATGCAGCCTAAGACTCAGATAAAAGGGAGGGACTTCGTTATCTTCAGGCTGACCTTCTATGGCTAGACCAAAAATGAGTTCAGGATTATCATCCTCGACATTCACCATGCCAGAAAAAGGATCTATTTGCAATATTCTAGATACATGGTGTTTATAGTTGCTATTCTTAACAAGCTTAGTCAAAGGAATGGACACTTTTAATTTAGCAATTTCACTTTCTAAATTAAAGGATGAAACTTTCTCTACCTCTTTGACACCAATGTCCCTCTTATCTGTTTGCTCTTTCGTTGCACTATCTTTTTTCTGATTGTTCTTCTTGTTTGCGCTGACACTTGTTGATGGTACCTTGCTGGGATTCAGATCAGAAAGCTCTTTCCCTTTCTTCTGAATGTTTGAGGAATCATTATTTAATTGCACATATTTTATTTTCTGAATGGGATTGACTAGTACATCTCTGCTCCTTAAAGAGTACTGCCTCTGTTGTGCAGTCAAAGCATTCATATAACCACACTGATAGTCATCAAATTCAACCTCCAAAACTACATCATTTGCTAAGATGTAATACTCATCCCTTTGAATGTGTGGAACTTCTATATATTCTTCATCTTTGGTCAGAAATATGGGCATACCATCAGCAGTGAAAAAGTGATTTGTTTCAATTACCAGATCCTCCTCATCTTCTTCTTCAATTCGTGAACATAATTCTACTGTAAGGGAGTTTTGTTTTGTTTTGTTGTTGTTTTGCTGGTTGCTCTAGTGCTTTTTGTTCTCTCTGCTTGATTCGGAGTTGGGGCTACTACTGTCCTCTAAAATTTGCATTCTGGATTTGAGGTTGAGGTCTATCTGTGATGGATAACTGGTCAACCATTCTTTCCACTATTTGAATTAGTGTATCCATATTTACATCTGAAGTAGATGCTTCTTCTTTCGTGGTCACTCTTTTCTCAGATCTCATTCTTGCTCTTTTGGCCAACAAGTTTGCTTCTACACTCAAAGCATTCTTTTGCATGTCTTCTAGTGTTTAGGATCATGTTTCGACAACTGATATGCCATATCAGTATCGAAACTGTTTGGAAACTTGAGCAAACCCAATCCCTCTAGTGGTTTAATGTTTGTAGGAATAGCATTGTATATTGCATTAAACCTTAAACAATAGTCTTGCACATTCTCTCCAACATTTATTTTGATGTTCTTATACTCAGACAAAATCTAAAGTGGATTCTTCTTCACCTCCCATCGATCTAGGAACTACCTATTGAGGATTTGTAAAGTGACGATAGAAGCTGCTAGTAAGGTTCTGAACCATTTATAAACTTCACCTCCAAAGCTTTGTACAAACAACCTCATCATCACATCTTCAATTTCTACTTAATGGAGGTCAAAGAAATAATTCATTTTGTCCACATGTTGCTGAGCTGTAATGGTTTGAGTGGCATCAAAGAGATGTATTTTGGTTTGATAGTAAGCAGGTATGGCACCAAGATTCTGAGGTAAAACAAAGGGTGCATACTAGGCAGCCATAACTCGAGGTGGGGGAGGTGGATTTAAAGAAAGGATTGGGGTAATCAATATATTCAAAGGGGAATTAACAATAGCTGGAGTAGTATGACCAATATGTAAAGATGAAAGCAGTGGGTAAGGAATTGTTTAAGTTGTAATAGATGTATAGGAGCTATTTCAAAATTAAAAGATGGCCTATTTTTCACCCAAGTGTCTACATTTGAAGAAATGTTCTACAACTGATCGAGAGCATGAATAAGTTGTGACCTTGATTTACTTTGTGTAAACAAGTACTCAATGGGGTATTCAAGAGATATATAGGAATCAACAAATATCTGATCAATCCAACTCAAATATTTATTGCGAAATAGACTTTTCTCAAAACAAACATCAAACTCAATATCTGGCAGAGTGTCTAACCTTTCCATGAGTGAATGAACACGAGGAATGAAAACTTCACTTGATTATTCTTCTGCTACACTTACTTTCTCTGTAGCTTTCTTAAATTTCCACCCAATGTTATGAGGATCACTGACAATGGTCGGAGGATTCAGATTTGGATTGGATCTGGTGTACTTTCGCGAAGCCAGTATGCTTAATTTTGAAATTTTATATATTGCTTTACAACTTTCCAATTCAGCCTAGTAAATTCTAAAACTCATCATCTACAAGCTTAAGAATTCAAATGAAAGATATTACTGGGATGATTAACCTTTCATCCCCAGTATGGTCGCCACTATGTTATCACCTTGATTAAACCTCAAGGATGAAGGAAGGCAATGCCAGGGTAACCACAAACCACGCTTAGCCAAGTAGCCAGCCCTACTAGGGTGGGAGAGGGCTCTCTCCATAAGGATCTCAGCCAAGATGACTGGATCATGAATCGGGTATTAGGCTAGGTATAGTAGCACAAGGTTTGATTTGACTTTGAAGGGTTTTTGCTGGAACAAGAGGAGCCAAACAGTTAGGGTTAGGGAATTAGGTCAAAATTGCAGGGTGTTCAATGGGGCAAGGTAGACATAAGGTTTATCACTCTAGGGTTTGATGGGTGAGATGTTTTAAGACTAGTGAGAAGCTAAGAAGAGCATGTGATTACCATGGATACTTCCTACACTATTGAAAACATATAATGGTGAATATTTACCCAAAGCAGAGGAATGATGTATTGAATTCCGCTTATCAACTTGAAAACACTCACTTAAAAGAAATGAAATGATTAATGAAGTACAAAAACATATTAACATATGATCACAAGAGAAGAAGCTGAACTAAACTCCATACCACATGGATCCCAAAGAAATAACTGCAATTTTTATTAATCTCCTGCTCAACTACTGCAAAATGATGTACAATCAAGGGGTTGAATCCCTAGGATAAGCAACTAATCTAACCAACACTGAACAAGAAATTGGAATATAGGCATTCTAACAACTTGCCTCTAAAAGTGAGAAAATTGATCCATTTGTGCTCAAATTGACTTTTAATCTAATGAATCTACCTTCTATTACTATTATCCATCATATTTACAAGCCAAATAATCACTTACATCTGTAAAACATCCTCCATGAGAGCAAATCCATGAACACAGTCAAAACACAGAAAAATAGTCATCTTGTGCAAAATTTGTCCTATGAGCAGTGCCACTGGTCCAACACACAACGCCATTTTTAGCTTCCTTTTGGAGGCCTTCCTTCCATTCAAATTGAGCTCATGATATCTAATTGGAAATATCCTCAAGTCTACCTTCCACAAAACCTAAAATTTATTCATTTGAAGCTCATTTGACCCCTCAAACATTAATTCGCCCAAGACTACTTTTGTGTGTCCAAAAAGTGGCAGAAAGGTCATTTTTAGGGTGTTTTTTGACTTTTTGGTGGACCAATTCTGCCCCAAAACTTAGAAAATCCATAGGGTGCATGTGCTCATCACTCTAAAGCCAAAAATTCAAGCCATTTTTCCATTGGGTGCCCCTAGGAAAAGCGCAGTGCCACGTTGAGCCAGATTTTCTATGTGTGCAATTTCCAAAATTTGCAAAAAACAAAATCTCCTCCAAACCTGACCAAAATTGGTGAGCAACACCATCATCAAGTGTATTGATGAGCCAAGGAATCTTCAGCAATAAAACTAAGCCTATCCTCCTCTTTCTTTCGCTTTATATCCTGCCTTAGGCTAGCTTTCATATGTTTGACCCTCATGTTGCAAATTTTAATTTAGGTCCCGTAGTGGTAGGCCATGTTCATGATCATCTGGTTGTCCCTATTTGCCTTTTGCAACAGCTCCTCTAGGTGTAAATTTACTTTTTCAAGCCAAATCTCTCTATCATCCTCATTTTCCTTCTCAATAGGATTAAAAGTGACCGGTGCCTCTTCCTTTTGCATAGCTGATTCACCCTTGTCACCTTGTCGTTTTATCTTGAGAAGTTATAGACCCATAAGGACCTGCTTGTCACTCAACTACTCATTCTCCTATTCTAGATATGTGTTGACATACTTGGCTCTCTCCAAATTGTCCGTCAATTTTTGGACTTGAGCCTCTTTTTCCTGTATGATGATGTCATTTATTGTTTCTTCATCCTAAGCCTCTAGGTCAATTGTTTCCATGCCATGATGAGTATAATGTTGCTCCGGTTCATCATGCTCTAACAAATCAAAGTCTCTCTCCTCCTCCTCATCATCAAAACTTTCCTCCGACATATTTTCTTTCCCTTTGTGCAGTTGCTACACCTATACCTGTTGTGTTGATGAAGAAGGAAAAGCCCCTTCCACACCCTGTGGAGAAAGCATTTGCGATAAGTTGATGAGCAAGGCAAGGTCCCTTCCACATCTTGTGGAGAAAACACTTGCCTATCAGCTGCAAAAAGTCTCCTTGCGCCTCTCTAATATGTCATGTAGGTATTGGGCACCTCAGTAGCTCTAGTTTCTTTAGCGTTCTCATCTATCTTCACCTAAGCACTGCCAGAAGGTCCTCCTGATTCTTGAGACACTAGTGGAGGAATTTAAGGACCCCTGAATATGTCATGAGAAATAAATGTCTTGTAAGAGATTTTGAGGAGGCTAAGATGATGAAGTACAATCATCTTGATCAGGGAATAATGATAAAAACTACTCATCTATTGAGGGTATGGCTTTTTCTGTACAAAATGGGCCATCTTCTCAATATTGTTGAACAAGAAATAAGGGAGATTTAACATCCTCACCCTAGTAAAATGCATGAGAAGCCTGATGTGATAGGTGTACAGTGTGGAAAATCTTCCTTCACAAGTGAAATATTTCATGATGATTTTCATCATGGGAACATACTTGTCTTTAAGAAATTTGAAAGGAAAAAGTATTTTTGCCTCATTTCTATACCTAGGTTTGATCTAAGGCTCATCATAGTTTTCATCGAAGTGCTGTACCTTATACCACTTCTCTCCTACATTTGAAATCTTGGTTGTATCCATAATAATGGAAGGTGAAATTGTAAATGTCACCACAACAAGAGTCACCTTATTATCCTAAAAATTAGATACAAAAACCCTGGTGAGCTCATGATGGTGTTAAATTCTCTCTACCTGCTCACAAAACTCATAGCACCGTAGATGTCTGAAACAAGTGACAACCAACTGAGAGGGATGTAATTCTCTGAGGTTTGATGGCTCTTCCCTCATAATTCTTCCTCCCTAGTGTGGTTTTCTCCGATGCCAATATTTATCTGTCAAACTGTCACTACTAGTGTTTTCCTCCTCCTCATAGTCTCTTTCTTCTCTGTACATGTTTGCAAATTTTGAGGTTGTGCACTCTTAAAAAGGGATGAAGGGAGTGCGCAAGAGTGATTTAAGATTAAGGGAATGGGAGATGACCTTTTCAGGTATTTGGTGGGCTAGAAAATGAAGGGGAGGGTATGAATCATGAAAATGAGGGAAAGGGGCTTGGATCCTTTTTTGAAGTAGAGCTTGTGGGATGAAGGATGAGGGGGTATAGAATTTTATGGAGTGATAAAGGGGACAGTTTCAGGGATTTAGTAATATATGGTGGGGGAAATAATGGGGATTAGGGTTTCTAGGGTGTACTTGAGGGAGAATCTAGGGTTTCACATTTTCCAATGTAAATTACCTTGAAACACTTCAATTGTGAATCAATGATGAGGTATAGTGAGGGAACTTAGTTGTTTGAGTGATGATAGGGTGATTTTGGAAGTTTTTATGAAGTTGGAGGCTTTCTTTGTCCTTTCTTCTCAATGCATAGTGCCCTCCTGAACACGCAACGTAGTGTTATATTGCACTACCAAAGATGCCCTATGCACAGTGCTTAGCTTGTACGCATAGTGCCACCCCTTGAATGCACAATGCCATCTCCACTGCCTGAAACATGCATCACCAAACTCCAAAAGCACAGCGCCACTTCTCCTTGGCCCAAAACTCACTCAACTTCTCCTCTTTTCTTCATTTTTTGACTCCTTTGCCAAATGAGAATGATGAACTTGAAAATGAAATGTGACACATTATATAGGAGTATATTTTGATTTTTCACTAGAAAAACCCACTTTCTAATGTTTCTTGACCTTTCTCAAATCTTTGTTTTTAATGCCTTTTCTTATTTGTTCCTTTTTAGGTGGATAATTCTCAATTTAAACTGATTTTTGCAGTTTTTTTGTGTCTTGTAGCAAGGAGAGATGCATTGGTGCAGATAGGATCATTTATTACATAAAGTGACTTAAAATTACATAACAAATACAAATTAACTCAAAATACTCTATTTTCACCTCAAAAACTTGTTTTTTGAGGTGAAAATTACATTAGTTAAAAAGATAATTATATAGTGACTATGACTTACTAGACATCACTCTTGATTTATTTATCATCCTCATACCATTGTTTCCTTTTATTTACACCCTTCAATCATGCCATTGACCTTGGAAATGAAACCTTAAGACCTAATGAAAACATGCCCTATGACCTAATGAAAACATGATTGCATTTTCACCATGAAACCATCACTGAAGTCAACTTGAAGATGATTTAACAAGTATACTTTATGAGGGAGAAATTAGATTTTCTGAAGAGAATACAACCATCAGTGGATCAGTTTGACATGACCTAATGAAATGATGTAAAATTTTTAGTATGGGACCCCTAAAATGAAAATGCAAACATCAAATTTGATCCCTCATGGAAGTATGTAGATACTGACACTAACACCTCCCCATGAGGATATTTGCATTAGAGTATATCAGGCAGATCATATATTCAGATGATGTAAATTTTTTATCAGCTGGAAGAAAACACAATTCAAATAAAACCCAAGCTTGGTCCTTTTATCTGCAATAATAAGGAGGCCGGAGAAGAACCAGAAAAATATTTACAGGAAATGAAGTTTAGTAGCAGTTTCAAATGGCAGTATGACCATTTGGGAGTCTTTAAAAAACTAAAAATCAAGTTTAAATTAAGCCCTTTCATGCATGAGTCCAGCCCAAACATTGAAAAATATGCCAACCAGTCAACATGGTTGGAAAACACCTTGATAGATATGGAGAAACAAAGGGATACTAGTTCCATTCTGCATACTCCAACCCTACAGGACAAAATTGCCAACAGGACCAAGGAAGAAGGTTCTTTCTCTAACAAAGATACAACAAATGATAGATTTGAAATCATATACAGGAAGAAGCCTAAGATAAATCATGTAAATGAGCAAGAAGAGATAGTTGAGAGATTTGAGACACTTCAAATAATTGATATAGGTATAGTGCTCAGAGAGAACACATCTCCAACAATTTCAAACAAAACTCATCATCTTTCCACCTCTAATACTCAGAGTATTCAAAAGAAACTTAGTATTGAAGTCTCTTCATCCAGCAAACCGGTGGATAAAGACAAAGGTATAAAGGAGAAGTATAAAGAAATCAAGTTGAGAAATGAGGCATTGAAAGCTGAAACCTATGCCCAATATTTCAAAGAAACTCCTAGCAATCAGAATAGGTACCTTTCAGCTTTTGACATTAAAACAAGTAAAATGAAAATGACCTTTATGCAGCCCACAATATAGCAGCCTAAGTCATCATCGTATCACAAAAAGATAGACTTTGAAGTTTTGGCCAAGGATGCTCATCCCATAGATCAGATTGAATTTCATATGCAAGCAGGAGAAATGATATACTCAACGATGACCAACAAGGCTATGAGTGTATAAAAACTTCAAAATTCTCTAGACAATATCACAACATAGTTTATGCTAGAGAAAGCATCCTCACAAGCAAAGGATAACAGAATGAAGTCACTAGAAGACTTGGCTATTGAGATTGGCTATAATCCAAATGACATCAAGGCAGTAGAAAAGCTCATGAAAAGGAAGAATGAAGACATTGCTACATTAAAGAAGCAACTAAAATTGCCTCCCTCTGAACATCCACAGACCAGGGAAGTTCTAGAGAGCCACAACGAGGAATATGAGATGATAGACCTCATTCTTTAGTTAAATGCTCAATTAAAAGAAATGGAGAATGCGATGGATAAGTTAGTATAAGAGAAATAGGCCACCATTGAAGCAGTTATTGCCACTGTTATTCCTACAGTTACTACAATTGTTCCTTCTACTTTGGCAACCTCACTGGCCACATCAGCTCAAGTAGCTAGATCACTTCCAACTGCATTAGCAACTACATTAGCAACAAGTTCAACAACAACAGAAACTCATCCTAGTGATGAAGCAAGTAAACTATTCATATCCATGGAAGATATGTCTATTCAGATAAACGAGATAAATAGACTTAAAGAAAAAATAAAAAGTCTAGAGGATGAAAAGAAATTGGCTCAAATCATGCATAAGAATGAAGCTCAAAAGTCAAGAAGATTGAATGAAAGGATACAAAAGTTAGAGAAATAATTAACACTCAAAGAGCAACTAGCCCAAGAAAAACAACTTTTATGGGCCAATATCATTGACTCAATCAATGATATTTGAACAAAATGATTTGGTCAAAGGGGTTGGTGAGGCAATTCAAAGGGTTAGAGCCAAACTTGGAAATATGACAGAAGAAGCCTCAAGAATAATCCAGTTCCTTAACTCAAAGAACAAGTATGAATTGTAGGAGCTTGGAATAGCTGACAGAATTGGGACCATTCTAGAGGTAAAAAAGATAATCACCAAAGTAACTTGATGATGCAACTGGAGGAGAAGTGCCAAACAATGGAACTAGAAATAGCTAAGTTTATGGTGAAATTTGATGCTTTGAGGCAAAAAGGTCCACCTAATCCATTGGTGATTACTGATAGGTTAATGGCACATGAAGACTATGATAAGAGAATCAGAGAAGTGGCAAAGGAACAAGCTAACAATTCCTCTATAAAAGGGATGCCTATAGGAAAAGTCCTTTACCAAACTTTTGAGAACCTCTTTTACCTCTAGCATGAGATAAAAAATCTTTTTGTAAACAAGCACACTTTTGGAAAATACACAAAAATTGATGAAGTCTATAGAATAATGGTAAATATAAAATTACCAGATGCAGAGACTTGGGAAAAGTTGAAGCATTTACTCTAAAACTACAAGGTAAACAATGAATACAAAGTAGTGAAGGTAACGCTGCAGATCAGCTATGTCAAAGACTCTCAGTCAAAGGCAGAGTAAAGGTATAGCTAGCGTAGAGAAACAATAAGGAGAGAAAACAACAAAAGATTAGAACATCGAACAATAAAAGAGGGATAGCTTGTAGCAGTTACATATTTTTCTCTATCTTCTTGCATGAAGATATTTCTTTTTCCTTGAATAATTCCTAAAACAGTTTAGGATATTTTGTATTAACCTTTTTGTATAAGTACTTCATAATTCAAAGTATAGGGGGTGGATTGCTGAACATTTCTATAGTTATTATTGATCTGAAAACCTAAGGGTTTATTGTAACATTTTCAAGTCAGCAGGCTGGACTGAATAATAAAGGCATTGCATTATAGGATTCATGTGTTGGGCCACTTCAGTGAAGTATCTTTCATTTTTTAAATTGATATTTTCTTAAGTATTTCACATACATATATGTTTTCCAATTTGAATGAAATAACTAGAATGTTACTTCATAGTTTGTTTAAGAACACTCCGTCTTGAACAATTATTCATTTTGATGTTTTCCTTTGATGTCTAGAGTAGGGATTACTTCATTTCTCCCTAGTTTCAATTGACCTCTTTCATTTCCTTCATTATCTAGTTTGGGGAATCCTTTACTGCTCTTTGACCCCAATTGAAAAACCACTTCACCACCCAGCCTAAAAGATATGAATTTACTCAGCTACCTTGCCCTACGAACACTATTTTTAAAACTTGATTCAGTCCCCTTTTCTTGACATTTGGACTTCATAGCCCAATGGTAAAAAGACATTTATCTATCTGTCTAAATCAGTGATTCCACCACCAAATCAAATCAAAACCCAATCAAGATTAAATAACTAGTCTAAAATCAGTTAACTCAGCAAAGTTAAATCATTAAGAGAGAGCCATCTCTAAACATTAGGAAGGTTAGATATTGATCTCAAAAGTAGGTTTGTGGTTACCTCTATCATTTCTTTGAATACAAGATGAAAACCCTAGGGAATTTTAAAGTGATAACATAGTGGCGACCATACTAGGGACTCAGTCCTTAGTTTAATAAACCTTAAAAGGAAATCCTAAATCTCATCTTTGCACCTTAAGGCCATTTTAGGGTTGGCAAAGGTTTCATTAAAAAATGAAAAAAAATTGAAATTCTAACGTCCAAAAGAACATACTATACTATGGCACATCCAGATCCAAATCTTGCTATAATTGTTGATAATCTAGACAAAATCTTAAGAAAAAACAATAAAATAAAATGTCAAAAAATCATTAGTCAGCGAATCAAAGCAAATTGACTTCCTAAATAGTTATCAAACTTAGAGGATCTTCAATTTTATTTACCCTTTAGGCATTCATTGTTTCATACCAAATCTGAAACTTCAGTCCATGATACTGTAATAGACCCTACTTTTATTCAATTTATTCAATCAAAGAAGAATACTATTAATCCTAATTTAGGTCAACATGTTATAGACACTTTTGACAAACTTGATGCTTTAACTTAAAATTTGATAATACACATAGACAAAGTGTATTTTCAATAGTAAGTGGAATTAGCTGCCTAATTCTTGCTACTCCTAAGCCTTTTATCATTCCTTTAGAGTCTTTAAATTAAAATTTATTTCGTACTACCTCATCTATTATTTCCACTACACTTCATTCCACAGAATCATTCATCCCCAAGCTTCCTCTTCAACCCAGAGTTTTATATCCATCTCCCAATACTTGAACTTCATCTTCTTGCACTTTTGCTACATTTTAAAACCCTTAAAGATCAACTGTAAGCCCTTCAAGTTCATCTTCAAACGCTGCCACTTTACCTCCTAGTCAAACTAGAATCTTAGCCATGGCTACCAGATATGCTCCTTTGACCTTACCACCTCAAGTAAATGCCATGCCCCAACACTACCAGAGTAAAATATTTTAGTTTGAATGGTACTGGTCAATATATTGCACAACATGTAAATAAAATGAGTAATTATTTTTAATTACTTGAAACTGATGAAGAAGATGTACAAATGAGATTATTTGCACAAACACTAGTAGGAGATGTCAAGAAATGGTTTAAATCTTTACCTGCTAGTCATATTTCTTTTTTACTTGCTTTCCATAGATTGTTTATCAATAGATGGGAAAGAAAGAAAAATACTTTACAAATATTGTCTGAATATGAAAACATTAGAAGAGCTCCTAATGAATATGTTCAGGACTATTGTACTATGTTTAAAAATATTTATAATGCAATCCCTAAAAATATCAAACATCCACCAGAATTGGCACTAACCAAATTTCCTGATGGTTTTGACATTGATATGTTTTACCAATTGATAGAAAGAAACCCTCCAACTCTATAACAGATGCAAAGTGATGCCGTTAGTGTAAAAACTAACTTGTTGGCTAAAAGAACTAGAATGAGAAATGAGAGGAGGGTTACCATTAAGGAAGAACCATCCACTTCAAATGTTAAGATAGATACTTTCGCTAAAAGTTTAGAAAATTTGGTGGATAGATTAGAAATTATGGAAAGAAAACTGCAATGGGATAATCAACAACAAGGCCCTCAAATAAGAAATCCAAACATTAGGAAGAATCCCAACACTGGTAAACCTAGAGAAGGGCCACCTGATCAACAGATTAGACCACCTTTCCAAGAAAGCTATGCTGAAAGTTCTCATCAAAATGAAGAATATCAAGACACTCAGATTAACTTAATGGGAATAAATTATGGTAACACTATTTTTCTTACCCAAGAAGAACAAGAATTATGCATGTTACAACAATTACAGTAACAATCTGGAGAGTCCTTTGATTATAAATAAGGTTATGAATTTTCCATTAATGAAGTTCATAAGCAATATAACCTTAGGAGTAGGAACAACACAAAAGCCCATACTAATAAAACTGTCCAAACTCAAACCAAGAAAATAGTGGGAGATCCTACAACGAAAGTGCTGCAAATTCTCTCAAGAGAAACCCAAAAATCGTTCACTCCAAAGATTGCAGCCAATCCAAAAAATGTAGACATTATAGATACTGCAGTTGAAACTTCAGCTGATATTCAAAAATCAGCTACTGCTAAAACTTCAAAAAATATCCAAAATTCAACTGGTACTCAAGCTTCAAATGCTATTCAGATTTCAACTGCTTCCCAAACTATTCCAAATCAAAGAATTGCAAATAGTAAAACAGTACATACCCAAACAGAAAATTAATTACCAATTGAAGATAAGAAGGAAAAGACTACACAAACTCCAATTTCCAAGTAGGAAGTCATTCAGTTAGGCAACACACACTCCATTTAATATCCAAACTGAAATTGCCAAATTAAAAATATCAGTTCCTTTAATAGAATTGATAAAAAATGATTCCTACAAAGCCCAGATCATTGAAACATTGAATATTGATGAAGGAGAAGACTTTGTTAATCTAAATGATGACCAACCAGAATTAATGTCTAGTCCTGAGGTAAATGGAAAACATGAACAAAGTGGTGTTCCTCCCTTCTACATTAGCTTGAATATTCATGAGCAAATCTTACACAATGCTATGTTAGATTCAGGAGCATATCACAATTTAATGTCTAAAACAATCATGGAAAGATTGGATTTAGATATAACTAGATCATACAAAGATATTTTCGCTTTTGATTCTAGCAAAGTTAAATGTTTGGGCCTAATAAAACACTTGTGTGTCACTCTAGTTCAATACCCAGGTAAGATATTGTAGCTGTTGATATCCATCCAAAGTATGGAATGTTATTATCTCATTCATGGGAAGAAAAATTCAGGGATCTCTACAATTAGACATGTCTTATGCCACAATTTCAGTATTTGGTCGGCCCAAAAATCTTTGTAGAGAAACTTTTAATGAAATACATGGTCAGTAGTACAGATAAATCACATAACTATCCTATTTATTATGTACATTCTGATATGGATTCTTTCATTTTATGTAATTCAAACACTGAAAAAGACAATAACGCAGTTGTAAAACAAGAACACAAAGAACCTGAAAGTGATAATATATTTCATGAATCTAGGTGGCACCTAGACTTTGATGGTTCAGTGAATAGATTAGGAGTAGGTGCAAGAGTTTGGATTCATAAGATGGAAAGTAATCATTCTGAAGGTCATGCCTTTAGATTAAACATTAAATTCACAAAAAACATGGCAGAGTATGAAGCTTTAATCTTAGGATTGCAAATTGTAAGAAACCTTTTATCCAAGAGAGTTTCTATCAGGGGGGACTCGGAATTAATCATAAAACAAATTAAACGAGAGTATTTTTTGAATAATCCTAGACTCAACCAATATAGAGGAATTGTTCTAGATCTAACTAAAGAACTTCTTGAAACTAATTTTGTTGTTATTCCTAGGAAACAGAACATGCAAGATCACAGTTTGGCTACTTTTGCTAGCACTTGCAGATTATCTTTTTAGCCCAATCACTCGTACACTGCAGAGGTAAGACATAGGCTTGTTATACCTAATGATCTGAAATATTGGCATATTTTTTCAGAAGATTCTCAAATCTATGATTTCATGAATGCTGAGGGAGAATTCCAAAACTGTAACATAGATATTGATTGTACAATAGATCACATCATAGATAGTGAGATAGATATAAATGTTGTAGATATAAATAAACCCACTAAATTCACTAAAGTAGAAATAGATAACTTAGAAAAAGTAGAAATAGAAGAATTAGTTAATGATTATTTTGATATTTTAAACCCTAAAAATAAGTTTTTACCTAAGGGATTAGTCCCATTAGAAGATTTGTTTGATTCAAATGATGTAGCTAGAAAACCAAAAATGGAGCCTTTAAGATCCGACATAGAAGAATGCAACCTGGGAACAGAAGAAAAATCTAGTCTTATTAAATTATCCAAAGCATTACCTCCCGCTGAAAAGCTGAAATACACAAGTATGTTTAAAGAATTTCAAGATTTCTTTGCATGGAGTTATGAAGACCTCAAGTCTTATGACACGAGCATTATTCAACATCAAATACCCATCAAAGCAGATCATAAACCCTTTAAACAAAATCTTAGGAGGATTAATCCAGTTCTTATGCCATTGATAGAAAAAGAAGTAAAGAGGATGTATGAGGCACAAATCATAGCACCTATTATATATTCATATTGGATCTCTAATTTAGTCACCACTAGAAACAAAATAGGAGAAATCGGACTTTGTGTTGATTTCAGAAACTTGAACAAATTATCTTTGAAGGATAATTATCCCCTCCCTAAAATGGACCACATCCTCCAAAGAGTAGTAGGCTCATCCATAATTTCATTACTTGATGGATTCTCTGCATACAACCAATTCTTAGTTCAACCAAAGGATCAAGTAAAAACTGCATTTACCACTCCTTGGGGTACTTTCATGTATTTGAAGATGCCCTTTGGATTGTTTAATGCTGGAGAAACATTCCAAAGAGCTATGGACATAAATTTTGCAAAAGAAATCCATGAATTTTTAGTTTTTTACCAAGATGATATCACAATGTTTTCCAAAATAGATAATGAACATCTAGATCACCTACGAAGAGTATTCATAAAATGTAGAAAATTTGGCATTTATTTGAATCCAGAAAAGACACTCTTTGGGCTAGAAGAAGGTAAATTCTTATGACAAATAATTTCAAAAGAGGTCATTAGAATTGATCCAGCTAGAATATAGGAAATCCTAAACACCAGTCACCCTAGGAACATTAAATAATTGCAATCATTCTTAGGTAAAATAAATTTTCTTAAAAGGTTCATTTCTAACTTAGCAAAACTAATCAGAGAATTGAATAACATGTTAAAGAAAGATTCAACACTTAAGTGGATAGTAGAGGCTAAGAAGTCTTTTGAGGCAATCAAAGAATCCCTTACTAAAACACCTGTCCTCATAAGTCTCGATTTCAAAAAAGATTTTATAATTTTTTATTTTTCTTCAGAACACACTATTGTAGCAATCTTGTTGCGAAGGAATGATCAGGGTTATGAGTAGCCTATTGCATTTTTTAGAAAATGTTTGAGAGGTGCTACACTAAAGTATAATATAATGGAAAAACAAGAACTTTCTTTAGTAAAGGCTATTAAAGATTTTAGAGTGTACATTTTATACTCACACATAATTGCATATGTTCCAATTTGAGTAGTAAAGGAAATTCTAACACAAAATGGGCCTGAAGGAAAGAGAGGTAAATGGATTGCCACTATTTTGGAATATGATATTCAAATAAAGCCTAGAAAACCAATCAAAGGCTAAGGTTTAGCTAAACTCATGGATGAATCAAACTGTCAAGCCTTAGATATAAATTCCATTGGTGCTCTAGATGATTAGGAAGAGATGGAAACTCCATAGATCAGTGAAGCTTTTTTAGATTCACCTTGGTATACAGATATCATATTTGTTTTACTAAATTTATAAGCTCCTCTTGGTTTATCTAGAACTAAAGATAGATTCTTGAAAATGAAATCAATGAAAATATTTTATCATAGACAGTGCTTTATTTTGGAAAGATAATGGAGGTATTTTGTTAAATTGTTTATTAAAAGATGAAGCTGACAAAGTCATGCAATAATTTCATGTAGGAGATTGTGGAGGACACCTATACTGGAAAAAAATTGCTAATAAGATTTTAAGGGCATGTTTTTATTAGCCCACCCTTTTTGCAGATGTCAAGAAATATTTGACCTCCTGTCACAAATGCCAAATCTTTGAAAGCAAGAAAAGGTTGTTACCTTTACCCCTCAAACCCATCTCCACAGAGATCCCATTTCAGCAATGGGGTCTAGACTTCATTGGTGATATTCACCCATCCTCATCAGTCCAACGTAAATGGATTTTGACAGCCACTGAATACTTTACTAAATTGATAGAAGCCATCTAGGGAAAATTTGAGGAGCTAATATTCGCAGGTGAGCTATTTTTTTATACTTTTTCCAAAAAAAATATTTGCTAATTTCTATTTTTTCTAAAAATAATTTTCCCAAGTTTTATATTTTGAAATTATTTTACCTTAAAAATTGCCAATATTTTATATAGACTAATATAATATATAATAAAAAATTTAGATATCTTTACAAGAATACAATTTACAATTTTTCTATTAGTAATTATTAAGATTCACCAAGGTTTCTACACATTCAAATAAATATCCATCCTTAAAATTTTCCATGAAGCCATCCCTTCTAGACAAGCCACAGATTCTATCATCATCTCATTCCTTGAAAAAAATATCCTTTCAAGATTTGGATGCCCACAAAAGCTCACTATTGATAATTTAGCTACTTTCAAATCCAAGAAAATGGTAGATTTCTGTAACAGATATCACATTACCCTTGGCCATTCCACTGCCTATTGTCGAGCAGTAAAAGGATCATTTTCACCTCTATTCACCCTACATTTAATTATCAATCCAGGTACGATTTTTTATCTCAAAGAGTGTACTCAGTTTGAGGCGGTAATTTGTCATAGTAATGCTAGTAGTATAGTGCTTCTGGAAAAGTAATTAAATGTTGAAAACAAACTTCTAAATGTAATGGTAAGAACTGGAAATTCTTGTAACTAAATCATTCAATGAAGAAACTATAGCACTTCATCAGTCAAGGGTTTAGTAATAATAACTCTTCCCTTTGTAAACTAATTTAATTGAAAAGTAATCAAAGAAAAGATCATCAACTTGGGAACTGGACACAATGGTCAATGTTCACTATAGTTTCAGATCGTTCTGTTCACACCAAAGAAATGATAATTCAAATAACATAGAAAGGAACAACAACTAATCTATTTAACAATGTTGAATAGAAAATCTTTAATCTTTAGAAATGAATGAGGCAGTAAGTGTAATCTACAGGAATTAAGTACAATATTTATCTTAGAAACTATTTAAATAGTAAATGGAAATGGAACAACAAACTAAAGTAAAGTATTGAAATATTGAATAGCAACCTGAATCAAATATAAATGCACAACAAACCAAATCGAATATGACATACAACACTTCTATATTGAAAGAAACAGCAATCTGAGTTTCGGTACAATAGTTATTAATCACGGTTATGAAGAAACAACAATTTTGATCACAGTGGAACAACAATCCCAAATCAACAGCAATCATGTTTGGAAGTAAACCGTAGATAAATATACAATAATACCGATTTATAAAGACACAACTTTGTTACTCTATAATTGAACATAAATGGCAATCTGGAAGGAACAACAATGTTATATGATAATATCAATTCGTTAAAGGAACAAAAATGCGAAATAAGTTTAAAATGAATAGCGTAACATTCCTGTTGTAGAGAATAACATTACTATTAAAATAGGAAGGAAATATAACAGAGCTAATACATGAAATAATAAAGAACAACGGATTACTAAACAAAGTGAATAAGAGAAATCAAATCACACACGAATCAGAAACTAATGGTACAAGAGTAAGTGATCTACCAGGGCCGGGCCCTTAGCCTCCAAGGACACACTGCTTAAGGTTACTCCAGAATCAACGATGGAACAACAACCAAAATTTATATATTAAGCATCAAAACAGAGTTACAACAATCACTCTTTTAAAGAGAGTCAATGATCAAAGTTTCAGTTACAATAGTAAATTTCATAAAAACAACAATAGTCCATCCCTTAGGCTAGCAATGTTGTCCCTTCTTATAGCAGTCGAGTGGAGATATCAACAATACAGAGAATCGTTAAGGCAGCAATCCCTCAGGATCAAAGGATCCTGAGGGATTTTCCATATTTTTAGCTCTTATTTATCTTCTTGTTCTCTTGTGCCATTTTGGTATCTCCTCTTCCTTTTCCTGGCTTATATGCTCTAATTTGGATTGCCTTGTTTGGATACGGTTCCTTATTGAAGGGACTGCAGTTAATTTCACCTTGTCTTTTCCTTTGGAATGGCGATCTTCCGTTTTCTTCTTTTTCTGCATAGGAAAATATTAGTCATTTTACGTCACACAAATCTTCTAAAATGTATCATAATCTTTCACCACATGCTCATTTCATAATGCAAGGAAGTTATGAATTTAAGGAAAAGATGACAAAATAAGTGGTAATTACATACCTTCTCTAGTGCTCAACACACCCCCTTGCTTACCCTTTTTCATGCCCTCATGAAAACATTGTAATTGACATGAAAAGCAGTGAGGGAATAGGCTAGAGAGGGTATCTCATGAGGTGGTCTACAATCATGATGGATAGCTAGGAATTCAAAAAAATGTCATGTCTGACCTTCAGGAATTTCATATAAGGCTTGATATTCTATACCTACAGGGTGTCAAATAATTGGGCTTCTGAACCTATAGCCTAACCAAGACAGGCCTTCTCTCAAAATGAGGTCACCATAGATACCCAAGCGGTCAGCAGCTAGCTTAAAGTTCTCATTATTGAATGGTTCTTAGTTTTAGATGTTTGGATTAGAAGTCTGGTATCGAAATTTGGCTACTGCTATGGCAAGGTATTTGATAGTAAAAAAGTATTCTACCCCTTGCCGGATGACTGCTGTGTGGATAGGTCCCAATGCCTCGATCACTCCCTGAGTTCTCATTAGGCTCCTATGTTTATTCCATAATTGTTGTGGGTCTCTAGGTTCACCTATCACCCATAAATCTAATCCATTCTCCTATCTTTGAAAGACATTGTAGGCTTTAAGCCACTTTATTTGATTAACACCAAAGAAATGAATGCCTGCAGTTGGACATCACCCACAAAAGGGCTAGGGTTCTGATCAGTTTCTCCATCTAATACAAGATTCTGCAAATAGAATTTACATAACAGTCATTGAACTTTCACCCAGTAATGCTTGCAACAATTTATGAAGTCATCAATGATTTTTATCTCTATAGCTACTCCTGCTTTGACAACTTTAATTTTCAATTGCAAATATCTTTCCATTAAAAACAAATCATAGTTCCTAGAAGGTGCCTTACACGCTAGAACGTCAGTATACAAAGATCATAAGGTATCCATTTTCTTGATGACTATGTCTAGTCTATGAGTTACCTTTTTTACTCTTTCTTCTTCCTTTCACCATCCTTAAAAGGCTTGGCTTTCGGATATGTTAACATTCCTCAGCTGCTATTGTAATTTCTCATATTTTTCTCGAGGGACAGTCTACTTTGTAAGTTTCTCTATTGTTTGTTGGGCTTGTGCCAAATGCTTCCGCAGAGTTACTATCCTTGGGTCATTATCAAACATAATAGTTGTAGGTGGGAGATCCACTTGGATATTCTTCTCACAACGTCTCATATTTACAGTCCGCGTTTCCTTAGAGGATGATGCCTCTGTCTAAGTTTCCTTGTCATAGGTCGATATGTTCTCTGTTTGTACTTTGACATGGACAACATCCAGATGTTGTTCCTTTTGGGTTTGAATGGCAAGTTGGACTTGAGTCTTCTTGATCTTTTACTCAAGGGGTTTTCCCTGGGCAGTTCCATGCTTTGCCATAGAAGTCCCTTTCGATTTCTTCCTCATTTTCAAAACCCTTATCTGTTGTCAAAGTTGCTTAACTAAATTAAGAAATTTTTGTTGTTCCTTTCGCAATCTTTTAATTTACTTTGTTTTCTTGGAAGGAACAACCGTTCATTTACTCGGACTTGGGCTTCATACCTCAAGTGTTGTACCTTTGCCTTGGCCAATTTCCCCGTTTTCTTCTCGGGGTGCTTCTTCAGTGTTCTGCTAATCGGGTTGTTCAGGGGTAGAAACCCTAGCTTGTTCTACTCCTTCCTGGGTAACCTCTTCCTCTACCTCCTCTTCATCGTGGAATTCTTCTGGTGTATTCTGACTAGGAACATATTGTTCCTCTTCTTCATTCTCATCACTCTTCTTCCTAGATACACTCTCATCATGAGCAGAGTGATCCTCTTCTTCTTCCTCCTCATCACACAATTCTTTGGATGCACTTTTGTCATGAACAGAGTGCTCCTGCAGTTATTCTTCAGTGTAGGGATTAGGTGGGCTATGAGCTTGGACGTATTCACTCATATTGGCCAGAATCTGGGCCAATTCATTTTCTTATAGCGGGTTTTGCAGTGGAATTCCACTGCATTACTCTACTTCCTCTTCCTCCCGACCAGATTTCTTAGTCTCTTCCTCTGGTTCTCCTTCATCGTTTTCCTCCAATTCTTTTTCATTCTCCCCTCCTTCCAATTGTTGGGGTTGTTCATCTCTTGATTCATGTATCTCCACAGGCTGACTTATGTTTCCATAGGAATTCCCCAACATTCCTTGGATCCTTGCCAATCTAATAGATTTTCTTTGTTTCAGTGGTCTGCTCGATGTACTGGCAACATGTTTTCATTTTTGGGTTGGCAAGGCCAGTGCCCCGTCTATTGTGAAGATCAGTTCCTCCTAACGGCTCTACTATTGGGCAAGACTGTGGTTGAATATCAGTCATATCAACCCATGGTGGCTTACTAGTGACTCTAAATGGCAGGATTTCTTCATACTTCAGGAAACATCGTGTAATAAAGAATTTAAAAACATAGGTAAATTGACAGTGCACTGTTGCTTTAACACAGCTAAAAGTTTAAGATGGTGTGGTTTTACCACGTCTTTCCTACCGTCACAAGTGATGTAGCTCTGGATAATTCTTTCCAATTCTGCCCATGGCTCTCCCAAGGTTGCCGATAAAACTCCTTTCCCTTTTACAGTTACGTTCTGCCCTTCATCCTGGAATATTTTCATGGCGTCCTACAGTCTCACATTTTTCAAAGTCCACACAGGTCCAGTGGCTAGTAGTCCCGAAACCTCTGCGATTATATCATTAGTGACTATTATCTGTCTCCCTCTCACCATGGAATAATGTTCATGTAGGTTCTGTAGAAACTCAATTGCTACTGTCTCATTGGATTGTTGTAGAAGGTTAAGATAAGTTATCCATCATGCCCTTGCTAGGATCTCTCGTGCAGCATATGAAACCGTCAACACATGTGGCTCACTACGAATTGATCTTCCTCCCATGCTTAGCACACTGTTAAAAATACAGAGACAATAATGGAACACCAAGCTGTTCAAATTTTTAGATCACTGTTAGAAAACATAGAGAAGATGACAGAACATCAAGCTGTCCGAATTTCAAACTTATTGCTAATTTTTATAGATTAAAACAAGGAAATAACTTCGGAACCACAAGCCATGCATATTGGGAAACAAAATACCGTTAAGCTTTGCTATTCCTGAGTCATTAATTCTTCTGAATGATAAGCTGACATGTATGCCAGTGAATTATGGGGATCACCTATGCCCCCCCTGCAATATGATAGTCCATTCTCGGCTGTCAAATGAAGGAGAAACGTACTGAACTTCCATAGTACAAAGTCATAAAGGAACAATGTATACATAAATGCCATGTTTACAATGACAAGTAGATTGCTAAAATTGAGGTGTATAATAGAATCACTTAATAAATAAGGAAATTCCATGATATGATGCGAGAATTGGAGGATAGGACAATTGACGTGCATAAAAGGTCCTATGCGGTCATTATCGACTTTTAACATCATAATTGATTTGTAATTAATTTTTATGTATCAAAGGTTCATAAGGGTTATATACATAATCTCATTTGAACCATTGGTAAAGATATAAGAAGATGGGTTTTATAATTACTATTGGTGTATAAGAAATATGACTTCAATACCATCAACAGAGCTCTGTTGCCCAAAGGTGTCCATAAGCTTGACAGATTTGTTTATTTCACCCTTGGAACCATAACCTTTTGTATATGCCTAGGAAAGTGTTGTGCAGTGTCAGAATGGAGGCCATTATGCTGGCTTGGTAACCAGATGAATCATAATGCTATTCACCAGGAAGGAGTGAAAGGTGGGTAGGTCGACTCGTGATGAAACCTCATGTTTAAAGGACTTTTTATTTTTTCTAATGTGCCTCTTGGATGATGTCCCTAGTGTGGTGGCCATAGTGGGAATGCCACTTCACTTTCTTCCTTATGATCATGGTAGGTTGGCTCTTGATGAGACCCCCTATCCTTCATCTGACAAATCATGTTAGTAATCATATAAACATTTATTTTTCTTCCTTTTTCTTTTATATAGTATTTTTCCTATTTATATACAGAGGGTGGTTCAACACTCCTTAAGAGTAGGGATGGTGGAAGAAGTCTTAACATCTCAATAGAAAAATATACCCTTGTTCTTATTCAATAATAATGATCAAAGAGAATTATGGGGATTTAGGAAAAACCATCATGATAAAAATAATCAATCATATCGTTATTAGTAAGATAATGATAGCAAGGTGATCAATAGTTGTGTCCTTTCCTCTTTTTTCTTATCAATTCAAAGAAATTTCTTCTAAAGGTAACGATTTTTATGTAATCTATTGATTTCAGTATCCTCTAGTTTTTGTATTGTTGCATAAATGTATAGTTGTGCTTTAGATGACCATGACTCACAAAAATGATCTAAATGGTAAAACACACAACAAGAAGAAAATGCACCTAAAAATGTTGTTCTCAATATAGAACAGCTATTGTACACAAAACCACAAGTAAAAAGAAAAACATGCTTGAAACTACCATTCATTGATAGGAACAAAAGATGCCCCTTAATTGGAATAGCAAAGAAAACAAGCACAACAAGAAAATGTGAAAATGTTGTTCCTTCGGAAAGGAACAACAGAAAAATGAAAGTGTTGTTCCTTCGGAAGGGAACAACAGAAAAATGAAAGTGTTGTTCCTTCGGAAAGGAACAATAGAAAAATGAAAGTGTTGTTTCTTCGAAAAGGAACAACAGAAAACAAAAGTGTTGTTACTTTGTAAAGGAACAACAAAAATGTGGAAGCGTTGTTCCTTCGGAAAGGAACAACAAAAGGTAAAAGTGATGTTCCTTCGGAAAGGAACAACAGACAGATGAAAGTGTTGTTCCTTCATAAAGGAACAACAAAAATTGCATAAATGTTGTTCCTTCGAAAAGGAACAACAAAACATGAAAGTGTTGTTCCTTCAGAACGGAACAACAAAATGGCAGAAATGTTGTTCCTTCAGAAAGGAACAGCAGAATGAAAAAATGTTGTTCCTTGGGAAAGGAACAGTAAATGGTGAAAATTATGTTACTTCGAAAAGGAACAGCAAAATGCAAATGTGATGTTCCTTCACAAAGGAACAGTAGAATGGTGAAAATGTTGCTCCATTTGAAAGGAACAACAAAATGCAAAGGTTGCAGAAATGCAGAAATCTATACTGAAAGTAATTTACATAAACAAAAGAATTTTGTACAAAATTTAAAAGAAATCGAATCACTTAATGAACCAAAGGTGAGGAAGAGTTCTTTTCCTCAACCAGAATATGCATGTCGGAATCTTCACATAGTTATTGGTAGAAGGATTCCCAAGTAAGTGGTTTGCAGTATAGTTGAACTCGGTGGCCGTTTGCCTTAAAGGTGTGTCCAGCTCCATCAATGGTGGTTAGAGTAATGGTGCCATTATCATGTACCTTCTGGATTTCGTATGGTCCGAGCCAGCAAGTCCGAAGTTTCCTTGGGAAATCCTGAAACTTGGAATCGTATAGGAGCACCTAATCTCCTTCACGGAAGACTTTATTTTTGATGAGGGCATCGTGCTATTTGGCTCTCTGTTGTTGGATCAATGCAGTATGTTGAAGGGCGGAGAGCCTGATTTCATCCATCTCGTTAATCTGCTATAGTCTATTAATCTCGGCCTTGTTTAAATTTAGACCGACTTCTTGTGCTATTCTCAAGGTCTATATTTTGAATTCTATTGGAAAGATGGGTTCCTTTCCAAATACCAACTGATATGGAGAATAACCAGTAGTGCTTCTCCATGTTGTTCTGTAGGCCCACAAGGCTTCTGGAATCTTGTAACCCAATCTCGTCTGTGTGATGCAATGATTTTTGTCAGTATTGCTTCTATTTCCTTATTCGTGCTTTCTACTTGGCCATTTGCCTGTGGGTGGTACAGAGAGGTAATTTTACGCTGAATGTGTCAGTTTTTAGTGTTGCAGCAATTTTATTACCAGCAAACTGTGGTCCTCCATCCATGATTATGTCTCTTGGGAGGCCATATCGCACAAATATGTGGAATGGGAACTGAATGATGGAATCCTCTGTAGCCCTTAGCAATGCCTCTACTTCAACTCGTTTGGTGACATATTTTGTTGCTACCAAAATTTATGTTTTCTGATTTGATGATGGGTTGATCGAACCAACAAAATCGAGCGCCCAATGCTCGAATGGTTCAATGACTAGCTATGGGTTCAGAGGCATTTCATCGGACTGTCCAGGGCGTCTTGCTCTTTGACAACTGTCACAAGATTGAACAAATTTCTTTGCATCTTTGAATATTGTGGGCCAATGATACCTTGTTTGCAGAAATTTGTGGCCAGTTCTATGATCTGCGAAATGTCTACCACATGGTCCATCATGACAGGCTTTCAAAATGTCAAAAATTTCATCTTCACGAAAGCATATTATAATGTGCATATCTACTCTTGTATAAAATAGGTAGCCCCCAATCTAAGAAAATTGGGTACTACGCTAGACAATCTGCTTTCGTTCATTGGGAGTCAGATGTTTCGGTAATTTGCCTACTGCTAAATAATTCACAACATCAGCATACCAGGGTGTTTTCATCATAACAGTGAACAAATTTTCATCTGGAAATTGATATTCAATTGTTTCTACATCCACTGGTTTGGGCATTCATGAGAGAAAGTCAACTACAAGGTTTTCTTTTCCAGGTCAGTCTTTTATTGTGATGTCAAATTCCTACAGTAAAATCAGCCATCTTGTTACTCTTCCATTTGTAATCGGTTTATTTGCTAAATATTTTATGGCAGAGTGATCTGTATATAAAACAATAGGATATCCAGTGACGTAATGCCTAAATTTATTTACAGCATGTATTATAGCTAAAAAGTTCTTTTTCAGTAACAATATAGTTCAACTCAACAGGAGACAAATTATTGCTAATACAATAAATTGCATATGGTTTTTTGTCTTCTTCCTACCTAAGGACTACTCCAATAGCTATATCTAAAACATCTAATGAAATTTGAAATGGCAGGTCCCAATTTGGACCTCTAAGTACTAGGGCTGTTGACACAAGCTTTTTTAAATCCTCAAAAGCATGGTCACATTTATCTATCCAAACAAAGTCAACATTCCCTGTTAGTGCATATACAGGTGCAACAATGTGAGAAAAATGTTCTATAAATCTCCTATAATATCCAAAAAATCCAAGAAAACAGTGTACCTCTATCTGTGTGGTAGGAGTAGGTATTAACAAAATTATTTGAATTTTGGCCGAATCTCCCTGTATTCCAGCTACTGAGATATAATGACCTAGGATGAGCCCTTCAGTCATCATCATATAGCATTTTTCATGGCTCAGGTAGAGCCTAGTAGCGATACATCATTGTAGCCCCTTTTCCAATGTGTCTAGTGTTGGATCGAAATCATCTCCGTATGGTGTGAAATCATCCATGTATACTTCGAGCCCTTCATTTATTAAATCTAAAAAGATGCTAAGGATATCCCTTTGAAATGTGGCAGGGGCATTGCATAGGCCAAAGGATAAAACTCTGTAGGGAAATGTTCCCCACAGACAGGTAAAAGTAGTTTTGTCTTGGTCTTCAATAGAAATCTGAATCTGATTGTATCCACTGAAGCCATCCAAGAAAGAAAAGAATCGCCTTCCTGCTAATGTATCTAATACTCGGTCAATGAATGGAAGGGGAAAGTGGTCTTTCTGGGTTTCTTTATTTAATTCTCTGTAATCTACACAAATCCTCCACTTTCCATTCTTCTTTGGCACCACTACAAGTGGAGAGACCCATTTTCTATCAGAGATAGGATAAATAAAGTTTACATCTAAATTTTTTTGTATTTCAGCTTTCACAATGTCTTTCAGATGACGGTTAAGTCTTCTTTGGGGTTGGCGAATAGGTCTTGCATCCTTTTCTATATAAATGTGGTGTGTACATAACTGGGGGTCGATTCCCCTGATGTTCAGATAATCCCATGCAAATGCTTCCTTGTATTTTCTCAGTAGTTGGATGAGCTTCTCTTCTTCTTTAGGAGTCAGGTTACTATTGATGTTTAAAGTTTTTCCTGTCTCAATCTCCACAATTTTTCTATTTGAAACAGAGGTAGTAGGTATTGTCTGATCATGAGTGTCTTTGAGAGGTTCTTCTTCTAATTGATTATCAAATGTTGCCTCTATCATGTGACATTGTATGTGAGATCTGGATTCAGCTTGGTTAATAAAGTTGTTAATAACATCATCCTCTGTTTGATCTTTAAAATCGAGGGCATCTTCTATAGTTAATGGGGATCTATTATTTTCAGTAACGTATGATGCAGGATGTTTGTTAGTTTTTATTATTGTGACACTTGGCTGGAATGGAGGGTATAAGGCTAGATTCTTGATATTACTCCCTCTAGTTATGGCCATACTGCCTTATTGGCAGCCAATGTAAGCATCGGTAGTTGCAAGCCAAGGCCTGCCTAAAATTAACAGATGTCCATCATGTTGGCTTTTGGGGTTTATTATTAGAAAATCGATAGGATATTTCGAGGAATTAACAGATACCATGACATCATGTAGTGTGCTTTCTGACCTAACCATCGATCGGTCAGCCAGTTCTAATAAAGTGGAAGTTGGTTCTACTGATGTAATGCCCAGTTTTTGACAAGTGGTGGTTGTTAAGATATTAATTGCAGCTCCTAAATCAACTAAGGCATTTGAAAAGGTTTGTTCATTGATTTGTACTATCACTATTGGATTTCCCGGGTCTTCATATTTGACGGGTGCCTCTCTACCTCATAATAGGTCAGATAAGGTACCAACTACTTGGACTGTTGGGTTATTTGTTATTCTCGTCCTTGGCTTTTTTATACATAGCTCTTTGATGTTTTTTACATATATTGGGATGTCTTGGATGGCTTGGAGGAGTGGGATTTTTATGTACAGGTTCTTAAGTTCTCTCAGAATATCAAAATTAGGATGTTCTATAGATCGTGGTATAATTAATCGTTCTAGGAATGGGGGAGAAGATGTGGTTGCTTGGTCATGAGTCTGTTTTCTAGCCACATCTTCTTCTTGTAATGGTTGTTCTATAGGTAACTGATTTTCAACTTGAACACTTTTTTCTCCCTCAGTCTCTATAATGCGCCCAGACCTTAATTGAAGGTCATTGCACTCCCTTAGATGAGTTTTTAGCTCTGGTGTTTCAATTGTTTGAATAGAATGAACCGTCCTTTTATTTGGGTTCGGGTTTGGTTGGGCTGGGAGTTGTGGTCTTAAGTTGGACTGGGGGTTTTGTTGTAGTGCTGGCAGTGTAGGTTGAGGAAGTAAAATGGTTCCTACTAGCTGATTCATCGGTCTTTGCCAATTTGTTTTCCAAGCTCGGCTCTGTGAAGTAGGAAGAGACCATTGTGTTGAATATGCATTGTTTTGCCAATATGGTGGGCTGTAAAGAAAATTTGGCCAATTAGATTGGCTTGCTTGATTTGGCCATGGTGATGATGAAGGAAATGGTTGTTGTGACCAATTTGAGAAGGGAGGTTGATTTTGCCACATTGTGTTATATTACTGAGCATGATTATGTGAAGGCTTGAGAGAAGAAGCTAGATCGAGGAACATACCTGATTGTCATGGCTTCCATTAACGACACTGATTAAGTAGGTACACCAGTTCTGGTTCTTCGTCCGCTTCTTTGTATACTGCTTTCAAACCAGGAAGTGAGGGACAACCTTTTGTAGAGTGGTCTTTTGTACAAATGGTGCAAACTTGAACCGCATCTAATGGGCACTCCTTGTGGATGTGTTTCTTTCTCCATCTAGGACAGAATATCACCAGATTTTGCTTTGCCTCTACTTGTTTCTGTTTGGATTTCATAATATCGAGTTGCATTGTCAGAGTTCCCAATATATCAGTTTTGAAATTTTCTAATAAATTTCCAATTTCTGCGTGAGTTACTCCTTCTCCAAAGATCTTGTTGTCCTTTGTAAACCTATCATGTTCCGTTGGTTTTAGCCTTGTGCTTCCTCGTGAACTCCTGATACATAAATCAATAATGTTAGCAAAATATTCTTGATAGATGTCTCCCTTTACTATAATAATCAATGTTTCAATCCATTGTTCCTTCATACCTTTAATTAATGTTTATTTAATATATTATCAGGTAAGGGTAATGATGCATAAGGTGATCTTGGAAGATTATACTGAAAATGTTCAACATATTCCTCTAATGTTTCATTAGGTCTAGCTACCATCTGAAATATTTCATATTTTAACTCTCTAGATCTACAATAATCTTGATATTTCTTTAGGAAAGCACCTTTCATCTATTCCCAGTAATTTATAAAACCTCCACCCAACCCCATAAACCATTGTAAAGTAGCTCCTTTTAATGTAGAGGGAAATAGTTTCAGTTTTTGGGGATCAGTGGTATAGTTGTATCTTCTACACAACACATCGAATTCAAACAAAAATGCATATGGGTCTTCCGATGTTAGGCCATGAAATGTAGGGATATTCTAGAGGAATTGCATTCGTAGGTGCATTGGCTGCAATATCTACAATGGGATATTGTAGTGTGGAGGTTTGAGAGTTTGGCTGGTTCTAGGCCATTTGGTCAAATATCTGCCAATAGCCTTCTGGGATTTCTAGGAGGGTATTCTTAGGTTGGTTAGACGGAATAGGGATGGCCTTAATAGGAATGGCCTTAACATCACTTCCTTTGTCTAGGATGATAATAGTTCCTAATGTTTAGGGGGATTTTGGCTCTTTAGGTTCTTCAACTTTGTTATGAATGATTTTTGTAGCACTTCCCTTATCTAGGCTGCTTAATGGCTGAATTACTCCAAGAGGAGATCTAGGTTCTTTAGTTTCCCCTGTTTCTCCTCTCCCTTCGTAGATATTACTAAGGTTCCCTTCTTGCAATGATTTTGGGCTAGAATTCTCAAGTTTTTGAAAATATTGCTCTTCAGTTTGGTTGTGCACCTCAGCAAAGGCTACAGATGATGATCCTGTGGCCTGAAGGGAACTAGTAGGTTGTCTAGAAGCAACTTTTCTAGGTCCTATTGAAGGCAAAGTTTCTGCTTTTTTGAGGATTTCGTCTATAAAGGTCGATTGGCCAAGGGTCTCTGGCCCCTTAGCCTTGTCAGGCT
The DNA here is from genome assembly GCA_000404065.3 of Pinus taeda. NCBI lineage: Eukaryota > Viridiplantae > Streptophyta > Pinopsida > Pinales > Pinaceae > Pinus > Pinus taeda. The sequence goes on along the minus strand of APFE031164773.1, from coordinate 53,743 downwards.
TGGGTAGTGGTTTAGGGTTCTTTTTAGGATTTTTCTGCTTAGTCATGCACACAAATAAAATGTTGATTTCTATTAAAAAAAACAACAAATATGCAAGAAAGCGGGTAGGGGAGCAGGGCTATTACATGCTCCGTACGCAGGTTCTTATCTTCCACTTTTAAAACCAAACTCTCTCCTAGTAGGTACTTACAATACTCTGAAAAGAAACAAATGGCTACACTTTTCCCCAGCAACAACGCCAAAATGTCGAGCTATAGAAGGGGCCTTTTTCACCTCTATTTACCTTACATTTAATTATCAATCTAGGTACGATTTGTTATCTCAGAGTAATGCTAGTAGTATAGTGCTTCTGTAAAAGTAACCAAATGCCGAAAACAAACTTCTAAATGTAATGGTAAGAATTGGAAATGCTTGTAAGTAAATCATTCAATGAAGAAACTACAACACTTCACCAGTCAAGGGTTCAATAATAATAACTCTTGCCTTTGTAAACTAATATAATTGAAAAGAAATCAAATAAAAGATCATCAACCTGGGAACTGGACACAATGGTCAGTGTTCACTACAATTTCAGAGCATTTTGTTCACACCAAAGCAATGATAATTCAAATAACAAAAAAAAGAACAACAACTAATCTATTTAACAAGATTGAACAACAAATCTTTAATCTTCAGAAATGAATGAGGGAGTAAGTGTAATCTACAGGAACTAAGTAACAATCTTTATCTCATAAACTATTTAAACAATAAACAGAAACGGAACAACAAACTAAAGTAAAGTATTGAAATATTGAACAACAACCTGAATCAAATATAATGCACAACAAACCAAATCGAATACGACACACATCACTTCTATATTGAAAGAAACAGTAATCCGAGTTTCGGTACAACAGTTAGTAATCATGTTTATGAAGAAACAACAATTGTCATCACAGCGGAACAACAATCCCAAATGAACAACAATCACATTTGGAAGTAAACAATAGATAAATACACAATAATACGATTTATAAAGACACAATGTTGTTACTCTGTAATCGAATAGCAATGGCAATCTGGAAGGAATAACAATGTTATATGATAATATCAATTAGTTAAAGGAATGACAATTTGATATAAGTTTAAAATGAATAGCATAACATTCCTGTTGTAGAGAATAACATTACTATTCAAATAGGAAGGAAATATTACAGAGCCAATACATGAAATAATAAAGAACAATAGATTACTAAACAAATAGAATAAGAGAAATCAAACCACTCACGAATCATAAAATAATGGTACAGGAGCAAGTGATCCACCAAGGCCGGGCCCTTAGCCTCCAGGGATGCACTGCTTAATATTACTCCAGAATCAATGATGGAACAGTAACCAAAATTTATATATTAAGCATCGAAACATAGTTACAGGAATCTCTCTTTTAAAGAGAGTCGATGATCAAAGTTTTAGTTACAATAGTAAATTTCATAAAAAAAAAATAGTCCATCCCTTGGGCTAGCATTGATGTCCCTTCTTATAGTAGCTGAGCGGAGATATCAACAATACACAGAATCATTAAGGTAGTGATCCCTCAGGATCAAAGGATCCTGAAGGATTCACCATACTGTTAGCTCTCAGTTATCTTCTTGTTCTCTTGCACCAATTCGGTATCTCCTCTTCCTTTTCCTAGCTTATACTATCTAGTTTGGATTGCCTCATTTGGATACGGTTCCCTATCAAAGGGATAGCAGTTAATTCCATCTGTCCTTTTCCTTTGGAATGTCGATCTTCCATTTTCTTCTTTTTTTGCATGGAAAAGGATAATTATTAGTCATTTTACGTTGCATACAAATCTTCTAAACTTTATCATAATCTTTCACCACATGCTCATTTCATAACGCAAGGAAGTTATGAATTTAAGGAAAAGATGACAAAATAAGTGGTAATTACATACCTTCTCTAGTGCTCAACACCTATTACCCTCAAGACAATGGGCTTGAAAAATGCTCAAACAAAAGCCTTGCTAATATCATCAAGAAACTGTTAGAAGACAATAAGAAAACCTGGAACAAAACGTTGGTTAATGCCTTATGGGCAGACATACTCACTACAAAAATGTCCATTGGTACATCTCTTTATCAACTAGTATATGGAATGGATGTTGTTTTTCCATCATGTTTAGGAGTATCAACAATGAAAATGTTTCAAGAACTGCACGTAGAATCAAATGATATCAAAAGGAGGATAAATTAGACAATACATTTGCAGCAAACAAGGGAAGAATTCTATGTCAAATCCTAAGTGATCCAAGACAAAATCGAAAATATTTTTGATAATAAAACCAAAGCTGATGATTTTTCCATAGGTGACAAAGTACTCAAATGGGATTCCAGAAGAGAAGAAAAGGGTAAACATGGTAAATTTTATTTCCTATGGTAAGGCCCCTATATCATTTATGGTTACAAATGTAACCATGCATTTTTCTTGAAGCAGATAGATGGAACATATCTACCAGATGGACTAATTAATGATAGAATTCTGAGGCATTACTTTTACCCAAATTAACATTAATTCATTTGTTTACTTTGCTCATTGTACATAACATTGCAAAGTTTAGATTGGATTATATGATTATCTTTTGAGGTTGAATCCCGAAGAGAAGGCCTCAGCTTTGAAATGTGCACCATCATATGTACGAATAAAGCTAATCACAGAGAAGCAGTTCCAAGGAAACCACAGTGAAAGTTTTAGAGGTTACTGATCTTAAATTTCTTGGCATTTCACCAGGAAATTTCATCCCCATGTGGAGCCACTCTTAGGGTCCTATAATAATAGTATTTGTAATTTGGAATTGGCTATGATTAGTCTTGTAATATTGTACATACTTTTGCTTTCTGCAAAATGCTTTCCCATATTAAAAATAAAAAATGTAAAGAGGGTAAGTCCTAAAAGAAAAATCAAAGGACTAAAAGAAAAATATCAAAAAAGAAAATAAAATATGAACCCCACCAAAAAAAAATAAAAAAATAGATTCTAAAAGTGATGCAAACTCAAATGCCACTACTTTTTACTTTGCCTTGCAAAAAATAAGATTGTGTTCAATTTGTCAAAAATGCTACAATCCGTGATGGTCAAAACGTTTAATCTTGATTCATTCAAGCTTTAAATTTCATGTTCATAGATAGAGAATAAAGATCTAGCCAAACTGTTTAATCTTGGCAGATCAATAGTTAGGTAGAGAATAATAATGAGCTCATCAGTTTAATTTGAGCCATTGGAAGTTATAAGATTAGAATTAGATAGTTTTCTTATCAAAGAAAAAGAAGTAAAGGGTCAGCAAGCTCAAATGCACCCAATAAATGAAGAGAAAATGCTAGGGTAAATAAAGAGTAGGTAGAAGAGGTTTTGGAGTGCACAAGGTTGCAAGCTCAAATGCACCTTCGTTATGCTTAATCCTATATTTCATGTGCAGGAGGAATTATCAAAGAAAAAGGACATTCACAAAAGTTATATATTATTTTGGATATTCACCCTAAAAAGTTCTATATAATTTTGGGCCTGAATACTAAAGCTTATTCACTAATTTCCCCTCATTTCGTTAAACCCCTATATGTCTAGTTTATTAATTTCCCTTCATTTACCCCTTCATTACTTTTCATCCCCTAATGTTTTCCCCTTCTTGATTCCAAAGGACCCTTCCCTTTTCATTTCCCCTTATTCTAACACATGTCCATTGCGGAAACCCTTTCCCTTCATTTTAACCCTTTTTCCCTTTATTTCACACCTTTCCCTAGGCATTACCCTTTAAAAATCATTCCCCCTTATTAATTTCCCTTTTCCATTTAAACCCACTAAAACCCCCTTATCCTAAGTTTTAGAAGTTAAATGTATCAGGCCACATTGAAAAAACTCTCCTCGATACCCTTTTAAATCAACCGTTATATTATTCTTACCTAAAGTCCCGCTTTATGTATTCCATGTCCCCACTTTATAACTCCCCAACCCTCATAAAACCTTTGTATATATTTGAAAGCCATCGCATATATTACATCTCGTAATTCATTTTTAATTAATTACATTTCATTAAAACCTGACCCCACTCCCTAACTTAGCCCTCACAACTCCACCATGTGATAGCCCTCTAATCACTCACCTCCAAATCTGACGGTCCGCACCCCATATCGCGCGCTCCCAAATCCAATCATTAGCATCCCAAAAGCATTCGAGATTTGCAGTTTTTCCCGATCTCCTTTTTGCTACTTGGCAGCCCCATGTTGTATCATGTCCTTTGAAAACTACCACCTTACACTCAAAATCAATACGATAAGCCATAATACCACCTCCCCACATAAACGGAAACCACCTACTATTCATACATTAATCCCATGCCCAAAAGTTAATTGTTGTTGGTTAAAAACCAAAAAGCCACCATTTTAACCTTTTCAATGTTATTCTATTACCAAGCAACCTCTGCCAACCAATTCTAAACCCCAAATCTTTGCTCAATCATTTTAACCCCACTTATGACCAGAAGATGTTGCAGACTCGAATTTGAAGCAGCACAAAGACATATGAAGCCTCAGAAAGCCTCTGCTAATCCCATAGAATCCTGACTACACACCTACTTGTCATTTTCAAGGTATTCTTGAAAGTACCAGAAAGACCTTATACTTAAATCTTTTAATAGTATTTACAAGAGGTTAATCAATTGAACTAATTAAAAAACCTTACCAAACTAAGGAAACCAACTGTGCATCCAAAAGCCCTTTCCTGCAGATTGTATTCACCTTTTTCACTATTCTAGAAGTCTTGAGGTTACTGCTTATGTCAGATAAAGACTAATTCAATAAAATAATCAAAACTATGATTTCCCAAAGAATTCTGGATGAAAAACCCCTGCACACCCATCACCAAGATATTGACCACCTCCCATTGGCTGACAGAGATTTTCAAATCAAAGACACGGTTTCCCCTAGACATCTATTGAAACTCCACTACCTGAGTAAAGACAAATTCCTCAACCACAGTGATGATATTTAGTTATGGGAATCAAATTTTCCCAAATAATTGTTCCCACAAGTATACTAGTTCCCTGACATCATCCACCTATGCCAACTCTGTTATATCCCAAGCCAAAGATCAATAGTCTCTCCTAACTAGCAGATGTTATTTACAATCATTGCAGAGTCAATAAACCAAATGTTTCAGGTCTAGTAAAAGCCAAATGAAAACCCATTTTCTATTGAAAATGTACTTGAACTATACTTGAAGATGGACCTTCCCAAGAGGTCTCAAATTTTTCAGACTCTCATCCTAGAAGGGCCTCATATTCCTACAGACAATCCTCCATACTCTACCACCATTTTCTTTGAAAGGGCCAGACAAATTGTAACCATGCTCTCTTGTATTCGAGGATATACCACTGATGAACATGTAGATGAGCCTGTACTTGCTTACCTCTCTATTTTTTTCCCAGGCAAGCCTCCAACTATAGTTTTCAATTTTGCCCAGTTCTTAGTAGATAGAATCCATGATCAATTGGTCATATTGCCAAATGAAAGAGTATTCAAATACTCTGCAGTATTGTTCCACATGTTCCTATATTTCCAGTCAGATAGGTTTCTAGCCAACATCCAAAATCTCGACACTAAGGGCCATCCTAGATCTGTCATCTTTGGACACCCTTAATCCAAATATATTCCACTGTTTTTAGCTACAAGGAATTCATTGATTCCTTTGTTAACCTAGTTGTTAATATTCTAAGAAATAGTAATCAACTCAAGATCAGTGATGAAATAAAGAGTTTTACAGTTGTCTAAAAACAGTAGAATAGGAGACTGGTATTTATACCAAGAACACACTAAAATTAGGATGTATGGATGACAACTCACTCCCTATAAGGTGCCCAAATACCTCCCCATGAGGATATTTGCATTGAGTATATTAGGAAGATCATAATTTCACATGATGTAAATTTTCTATTAACCAGGAAGAAAACATAGTTTGAAATCAAAACACCTTGGTCCTTTTATTTGCAATAATAGGGAGGCTGGAGAAGAAGCAAAAAAAATCTTTACAGGAAATGAAGTTTAGTAGAAGTTTCGAATGCAAGTATGACCCTTTATGAGTCATAAACAAACTAATACAAACTGAGCCCTTTCATGCATGAGTCCAGGGAAGACATTGAAAAATATGGCAACTAATCAGAGTGGTTGGAAAACACCTTCATAGATATGGAGAAACAGATGGATACTAGTTCCATTCTGCATACTCCAGCCCTACAAGACAGAAATGCAAAAAGGACCAAGGAAGAAGGTTCTTGCTCTTACAAAGATACAACAGATGAAAAATTTGAAATCATGTAGAGGAAGAAGCCCAAGCTAAATCCTGTAAATGAGCAAGAAGAGATAGTTGAGAGAGTTGAGACACTTCAAATCATTGATATAGGTATAGTGCTCAGAGAGAACATAGCTCCAACAGTTTTAGAGGAAATGCATTAGCCTTCCACCTCTAATACTCAGATTATTCAGAAGCAGCTTAATATTGAATTCTCTTCATCTAGGAAAATAGTGGATAAAGACATATATATATATATATATATATAAAGGAGAATTATAAAGAAATCTAGTTGAGAAATCAGACATTTAAAGCTGAAACCTATGCCCAATATTTCAAAGAGACTACTAGCAATTAGAATAGGTTACTTTCATCTTTTGACATTAAAATAGGTAAAATGAAAATGACCTTTTTGCAGCCCACAGTATAGCAACCTAAGTCATCAGTAGATTACAAAAAGACAAAATTTGATGTTTTGGCCAGGGATGTTCATCCCATAGATCAGATTGAATTTCATAATCAAGTAGGAGAAATGATATACTTAAAGATGACCAATAAGGCTATGAGTGTACAAAAACTTCAAAATTCTCTAGGAAATATCACAACGCAGTTTAAACTAGAGAAGGCATCCTTACAAGCAAAGGATAACAGAATGAAGTCACTAGAAGACTTGGTTATTGAGATTGGCTATAATTTAAATGACATCAAGGTAGTAGAAAAGCTCATAAAAAAGAAGAATGAAGACATTGTTGCATTGAAGAAGCAACTAAAATTGCCTCCTTCTGAATGTCCACATACCAAGGAATTTCTAGAGAGCCAAAGGCAAAAGATGAGATGATGGACCTCATTCTTCGATTAAATTCTCAATTAAAAGAAATGGAGAATGAGATGTCTAAGTTAGTATAGTTGAAACAGGCCACCATTGAAGCGGTTATTGCCACTACTATTCCTACAGTTACTACAACAATTCCTTCTACTTTGGCAGCCTCACTGGCCACAAAAGCTCCAATAGCTACAACGCTTTCAACTACATCAACAACTACATCAACAACAAGTTCAACAACAACAGCAACTCATCCTAGTGATGAAGCAAGTAAATTGGTTAAACCCATGGACGAAAATAAATTGGTTCAAATCATGCATAAGAATGAAGCTCAGAACTCAAGAAGATTAAATGAAAGGATTCAAAAGTTAGAGAAAGAATTGGCACTCAAAGAGCCACTATCCCAAGCAAAACAACTTTTATGGGCCAATATCATTGACTCAGCAAAGATATTTGGCCATCTATGAAGGTGATATTTGAACAAAATGATTTGGTCAAAGAGGCTAGTGAGGCAATTCAAAGGGTTAGAGCCGAACTTGGAAATATGCCAGAAGAACCCTCAAGAAAAATCTAGTTCCTTAACTCAAAGAACAAGTATGAATTGTAGGAGCTTGGAATAACTAACAAAACTCGGATCATACTAGAGGTAAAAAAGGTAATCACCAAAAGGAACCTTGTCATGCAACTAGAGGAGAAGTTCCAAACAATGGAGCTAGCAATAGCTAGGTTTATGGTGAAATTTGATGCTTTGAGGCAGAAAGGTCTACCTAATCCATTGGTGATTAATGATAGGTTAATGCCACATGAAGACTATGATAAGAGAATCAGAGAAGTGGTAAAGGAACAAGCCAACAATTCCTCTATGAAAGGGATGCCTACAGGAAAAGTCCTTTACTAGACTCTTGAGAACCTCTTTTACCTCTAGCATGAGGAATTTTTTTTTTTGTAAACAAGCCCACTTTTGCAAAATACACATAAACTGATGAAATCTATAGAAGAATGGTAAATATCAAATTACCAAATGCAGGGACTTGGGAAAAGTTGAATGATTTACTCTAAAAATACAAGGTAAGCAGTGAATGTAGAGAAGTGAAGCTAAAACACAGATCAACTAAGTCAAAGAGTATCAGTCAAAGGAAGAGTAAAGGGACATCCAACGTAGAGCAACATCAAAGAGAGAAACCAACAAAAGATTAGTATAACAAATAATAAAAGAGGAACAACTTGCAGCAGTTACACTTTTGTCTTTATCTTCTTGCATGAAGATATTTCTTTTTCCTTGAATAATTCCTAAAACAGTTTAGGATCTTTTGTAATAAGTCTTTTGTATAAATACTTCATAATTCGAAGTATAGGGGGTAGATTGCTAAACATTTTTATAGTTATTATTGATCTGAAGACCGGAGGGTTTATTGTAACATTTTCAAGTCAGCAGACCAGACTAAATAATAAAGGCATTTCATTAGAGGATTCATGTGTTGGGCCACATTAGTGAAGTATCTTTCATTTGTTAAATTGTTATTTTCTTAAGTATTTCACATACATACATGTTTTCCAATTTGAATGAAATAACTAGAATGTTACTTCAAAAAAAAATTGAGTACACTCTGTCTTGAACAATTATTAATTTTGATGTTTTCTTCTAATGTCCAGAGTAGGGAATTCTTCATTTCTCCCTAGTTTCAATTGACCTCTTTCATTTCCTTCATTATCTGGTTTGAGGAATCCTTAGCTGCTCTGTGACCCCGATTGAGAAACCACTTCACCATCAAGCCTAAAAGATATAAATTTACTCAGCTACCTTGCTTTGTGAACACTATTTTTAAAACTTGATTCAATCTTATTTTCTTGACATTTGGACTCCATATCCCAATGGTAAAAGTACATTTATCTATCCATCTAAATCAGTGATACCACCACCAAATCAAATCAAAACCAAATCAAGCCTAAATAACTAGTCTAAAATCAATTAACTCAACAAAGTTAAATCATTAAGAGAGAACCATGTTTGAGCATTAGGAAGGCTAGATCCTAATCTCAAAAGTAGGTTTGTAGTTACCTCTATCATTTCTCTGAACACAACATGACAACCCTAGGGAAATTTTAGAGTGATAACACAAGGCGAACACGCAACGACCCGAGCAAAGACGCAGTGACCCAAGAAAACACTCCTTTGAGCTAAAGGAGCACACCACCATTGTAAATAACATTGTAATATCTGGCAAATGCATAGCGACCCAATCAAACGTGCAATGACCCGACTAAACATGCAAAGACCCTGCTAAATGCGCCGTCTTGCTCTTTTTTGCCCAACTTCACCTTAGAATCGACAAATTTCTTTTGCTGGGGAGTTTTGAGAGTGCTAGAGTGCAAAAGAAGTTTCATGGATGTCTTGAGAACCTTTATACCTAGATGAAATACAATTTATGAGTTGCACACCCTCTTTCTAATGTTTCTTGTCATTTTCAAATTTTCATATTAATGCTTTTTGACTTTTTGACTTTTTTTCTCTTGATAGGTGGATGATGCTTTGGCAATCCTGATTTTTTACTTTTGCTTGGGATTCTTTTCATAATGGAGTTGAGTATACAACTAAAATGTAACTTATTACATATAATAGACATAAAATTACATAAACAAAAATAAAATTATTACATTTGTTTGAAGTTTTAATTTACAAACTGGAATAAATTCCCTTATTGAAATCAATTTTGGGGCTTTCAATAACCATAGTTACATGCTTTAGAAAGATTTATTTAACTGAAAAAAAA
>APFE031164773.1:19528-43404 GCA_000404065.3 Pinus taeda | reverse complement strand
CTTCACTCTCATATTTTGCTGACCTTATACAGTGAGATGTTGATTTATTGGACCTTGGGAAAATAAAACCTAGGTGACCTAATGGAACCTCAAATGACTAAAGTTTAGGTGGATTTAACGGATATAAAATATGATGAAATGAGCTTTGATGGTTAATGGATACCTAGAAAGCCACATGAAGGTGGGCCAACAAATACAAACTTTTGAGAGGGGAAAGTGATTTTGGATTTTAGGCTACCATTAGTGGAAAAATTCTTTCATGTTGACCTAAATGGAATGCAAAAGATTTCAAATGGGATTCTAATATGATATAAAAGAGAGATTTTGATCACTAGCGGCAGTATGCAAATATTGACTCTAACAATTCATATAAAGTACATCCCTCCATATTTCCTTCCCAACTTCCATGGTATAAGGTCAAATGATATGGAAACCTTTCTCTTTGAATTTGAAATATTGATCTAGTGGTTACTTATTAAACACTCAAAAATTGAGATTGTTTCTGGCAACATTACATGATAGAGCTTTTAAAATAGTTCATGTGTTTAGGGACTACTTCAATAAGATAATGGAATCATATGCAAAAGATATTTCCAGAAAAATATAAAGATCATGATCTTAAAGAAGAAATCTTTAGAACGACTCAAATGGAAGATGAAATCCTTGAGGATATAATAGAGCTATTTATATATAATGTTAAGAGGTAAAAATTACATCATTTAGGATTTCACAAACTCAAAACCATCTTACTTATAACAATTAGGGATGATTCGATATATATCCTTGATCTCATGAGTAGAGGTGATGTATACCAATTATCATATGAAGAAATTTGTGAAATATGCAAGTGATTATCAAGAGGAAGGGAAAGAATAACTAAATCAACATCGATATTGGTAAGTTAAGTTGAACATGGAAATTTACTTGATAAATTTAAAACATAAATTCTTAGCGAACTAAGTGAACAAGTATAAATATTAAGAATGAAAAATGAGAAAAAATAAGATGTTGATATTTCTATTATCCATGAAAAATCACATGCTACTAAATATTTCCCATCATTACCAAGGTTTAAGGAAGTTTACGAGGAGGACAACAGAGCAATTCGATCACTATATCAGCTCGCTTATGTATCTCCAAGAAGGACATGGAAACCCAGTAAATCTAATATGATGCAAGAATCTAATTCACAATTTCAAGGTATGCAAAACCATCTCAAAGTAATTGGAACACACCCTTTCCTTGGAAACCTTGGCCATCTCAACCTCAAAACCAATATTGGAAACAAGGTTGGCAAGGACCTTATGGAAAAAATCCAAAATATCCTCAATATTTTCCTCAATATACTCCATACCCAACTCCATGTTATCCCTACCATCGACCCCCACCACAACCATAGCCTCAATCACATCCATCTTCAATATCCACTCCCACTCAACTATATGTACAACCATTTCTAAATCCAGACAATCAACTAACTCAGCCCACTTACAATGTTGAGGTACAACACTTCCAAATAACTCCTCTTTATCTAAACGGTATTCATCTTAGATAAGGAATGGTATTGCAAAAATTATACTCTTGATGTCATTGGAGGAAAACATTGAGGAAAATAAGATTCAAATGAGAATAAAAAAAAATCATGGAATGCACTTGATGGAGATGAAACATTACAATGAAATATTGAGAAAGTTCCATTCTTCTTATCATCAGATCCTATATGTGTTCAAGAGAGTATGCCAACAAAAAGAAGAAGATCTGAATTTCATGGAGGTAGAAATTTTAACATCCCTATTTAAAAATCCATGTAGAAATATATAGGGCCACAGTGATGGGATACATATTCCAAGTTAAATGGTGGGGGAAACATACTAATGGGTGTTGATTCAATTTATTATCGATAAGGAAATTGTAAAAGGCAATGAAAAATGATTTGGAAAGGCATGATGCATTTATTGGCATTTTATTTATGAAAATAATTGAAAATAGGAGAAACTAAAGGTGAAAGGTCACAGCTTTTATGTGAAGAGGAAAACTAGAGAAAATAATGGAAAATGAAGAAAATAGAGGCCTCGTTAATAAAGATCTTCTCAATATCAGTTGGCAAGACTTGGTCAGCTCATTTTTGGAGATCTCTCATTATTCTCTATCTCTCTGTCATACTCTTGGAGACATATAGGTTTCTCAGAGCACTCTTGGAGGGTGTGGCATACTTGGACTTTTGGAACAAGAAGGCAACGAAAGGGAAAGAAAGTGCAAGAAGGCATCAATATCAGTAGCTACTAGTCCTGGAAGCGCTGGTTAGACAAATGCTCTAGAAGCACTCGGTGGATTGAGTTACCAGTCTTAGAAGCCCTAGTTTGAAAAAATCTCTAGAAGCCCTAAATAAGCCATAGGTTGAGTTACTAGTCTTGGAAGCCTTGGTTGGAAAAACACTCTAGAATCCTTGAAATGCTTGGATGGTGACCAATCTAATGATGGTTTTTTTTATTTCTGAGAGTGAGGTGCAACCATTTTTGGATAGGTTGAGGTGGATGGCCTCTAGAATCCCTAGATTATTTTTGATTGATGTGTTCTATGAGCTACCACATTCATGCTTAGAATGTGGCATAAGGGTGAGTAGATGAAGAAAGATTTGGCTCAACCATTCTATGGTCGGGTGGAACATGGAAGTCCCATCCTGACTTTAGATTTTGAATCATTAATGAAAGGTTATTTCTTCTAGTATTTCTATGAGTATTATCATGGATTATATGTGGTGTATATGATTGTGATTTCATTGATATGTTTGTCCCTATTATGGTGGTTATGTATATGTTTTATGACAACAGTTATGTATGCCTCTCATCATGTTTTTACTTATAAAAGAATGAAGAATGTATCTATGACCTAATGGATGGAATGATAGTTAAAGTGATAAGGAAGCATTGCTTCATGGAAAATCTAAGATAAGTATGAGACCCCTATGTTTATATCCGTTATTTACACCTGCATATTACATATTCATGATATGTTTAATGAAATTATTGTCATGGCTAGTAGGGGTCCAGTCAAGGTCTTGAACACGTATCTTCTTTAGTAATGTCATTTCCATGTTAGTTTATTGATCTTAAGTGATGGCTCAATTATGGGCATTGACCTAGGCTCTGGCACTAAATAAGTGGCTCACATCTCGGAGTCATTGGCATAAAGTTAACAAATTTAGTCTTTGGTCACTGGCAGGCAACCTTATGAGAGTGAATTTGGGTTTTTGGTCACTTTCATGCCTATAGCATGAGAGTGAATGAGCAAGTTGTCCAAAATTTCAGTGGGACCTAACAAAAAGTTGTTTAAAGCATTGGATTGTTCCTGAGGGTCTTGTAGCTGATGTTGAATGTTTGTATGGCATGTTTCCATTTGTTCCACTTCCTTAACATGACTTACGAGGTCGAATCATATCATAGTGGTCTCTTGTCGCATGTTTACCAGGGCTGGCCGATTGCTTGGGTAGATGTGGGAGGAGGGTGTTACATAATGGTATTAGAGAATGGTTGCACTCTCCTTTGGCTATGTGCTGGTCATGCATTCATTTTGGTTTCATATGTGTTCGTTATGCATGTATTCCATGTGCTTGTTTCATTTGCATGGTCTTGATCATGGTTGTAGTGATATTGCCATGTGAAGGTTGAAGATGTTGTCGTGGAATATGTCTTCATGTGTGTATGGTTAATTATGCATTGTTATGCACGTCATTGTTCACATATTCTCAAGTGCAAGTGATGTGGTTGCTGTTGTCATGCATGAGGTCATGGTTTGTGTAGTTTATATGGTCATGCATTGGTGACTAGACCCTAGCTAGAACGATGTGGATATGATTTCGTACTCTTTTGTTATACGAATATATGCAATTTTTATGCATGCAAGGTATTGGTTGTAGTTATGCATGAAATATAGGTCAAACATGCCTTATGAATTCATTATATGCAATTTAGGTCATCATGGTGCTATTGGTTGTTATCATGCTAATGTGTTGGTTGAGATATAACAGGAGTTGTGGATCTGTAATGTGAAGTTACAACATTTGACCTCAAGGCAAGAGTAGATCATCATACAATTATTATATGTTTGGTATGTAGGTATGTGAAGGTGTGTAAGTTAAGGATTGTCATATGCATTAGGTTTATGTACATGTTTCTGATGTTATTGCTACTTAATATCTTGATGTTATATGTCTCATGCTAAATTGGATTGGACTAAGCATATGGTGTTGGTTACGATATTCAGGTATGAGCCGACATATTTGTGATAAATTTTCACATGTGGGTGTTATGCATGAATGATAAATGCTTATGCATTTATGATGTGTACATTTTATTTAGTTATTGTTATGTATATCGTGATCTTATTTATGTTTGAGTTGACATGTTGTAAAGTTATGTCTTGCTAACTAGATTGATTATGCAGATAAGATAATCTCCCTTGAGGTACAGTAAGGTATGAGTTTGCTCATGTAGTATACTTGGCGCTTCATTCTTGATTATGTTGTCTATCATTTCATATAGTTTATTTATTTAACATGGTATTTTTCAAGTTGGTTGAATGTTTCATGAGTTTCACAATACGAGTATGTGTTACAATGACCTTGTTTTAAGATGGTTGTACTAACACATTGTTACATACATATTTGGGCACTGCAATACCAATCATATATGTCCATAAACCAAGGGCGTTTGAGTCCCTAAAAGTGTTGTTTCATACCCTAAAGTAACACGGTCAGCTGATTACATCATCTCCCAGAAGTTCTCCATAGAAAACTACTCAGAACTGGTCAAAACTCGACCATACAGACTGCTCAGTGCAAAGGGTGTGATGCATCTCACCTGCCACATGCAAAAAGTACGATGCATATTGAAAACTGTAGGGTGTGATGGGTGAGAGTAGACAAATGGCAGAGACAGTTTGCAAGGTGGATGATCATGGAATCTTCCAGAAACTTCTCCTGTGACACTTGCCTCTCTGAACTCGCCCAGGGATGAGTAAGAGATAATGAATCTCCAAGTGGAATCAAGAACTATCAGAGGGAGGACACTAATAAAAATCCCAGAGGCTGACTCACCCCCTGCAATCATCTATATATGGATCCCTCATCCCAGAGATCTAGAGGCTGGAATCTTGTATCTTGTAAGGAAGTGTTGTTGGTTTCCTGGTGGAATATCATAGTGTTGGGTGATCTAAGCTTTTCATGAGGTGAAGAAGGGCTTTCATGCTGGGAGGATGATGCTGGGTCAGATCAATGGGTTGTAATCCTCTCTTCTAATATTTATATCAATAAAAATATTCAAGTTTTCCTCCACATTCTTGTATGTCTGATAATATATGCATTTGTGTGGTCAATATATCTGGTGCTATATTGTTTATGATTGTAGATTTCTACACTTTGAAGGTTTTATGCTGCTTTGACTTTACAGGTACTCTTTGAAGCAGAGTAATCAAGAAGGAGCGACAAAGATCTGTTAGAGGGGAGAATGAACAAGCAAGGAACCAAGCGAGAGATTGAGGTTGGTATTCTTTTCTCCTCTCCTATCTACTTCTCGTAAAGGAAAACGAAAGTAACTTTAATCTCTTTGTTTCTAAGATAGCTACCCATATTAGTGGAACTAGAAGCTCTGCATAGACATTATATTTCTCGATAAAAAAATGGCGACTCTGCTGGGGAGTGAATAGCTTGTTTTTTTGTCTATATTTGTTTGCTTTATAAACTTACAGACGGAGGCTGAAGTCAAGCCAACTAGCCTTTGAACTGCATTTGTTATGCAAGTGCAAAGTAGATCAACGCTACTTCAGTCTATCTCCAAGTTTTGTTTATAAACTAAAAAATTGATTTGTAAACATCCTAATAGCCCTAGTGGTGGCTCAAGTAGCCTCATTAGATCAGCCCCTGTGATTTGCATTTACTGACCATCATTAGCTCGGCCTAAATCCTTGAACTAAGCTGAAAACTATAACCAAGAACCAAGTTGAAGTCTCGTCCCTGGACCATCATACCTTCTCCTCTAAGGAATCTGGATGCATCACACCCCCTGTGTGTAGTAGGTGAGATGCATCACTCTTTCCCTATGTTACAGGTGTGATGATTAGATAAGACTCCTTCTACTTCCATATTTTGGTTTTTTGTTCAATCTCTTCAGCTTTATTTAGGATTTTTGTTGTCTATGATTAGTATACCACTATGGAAACTCCCTTCCTTTGCATGATTCAGCCTCCATTGTACAAAGAATTGTAAATTTTTTTATGTATTGTTCGCCATTTACGGTTCTCCTTTACAAAGAAGTAGCGTAATCAAACTGTCGTCTTTTGATTTGGAAGTGTCGCAAGTGTCGTTTTCAGTCAAAGAAAAGAATCCTACTATTCTTGATGGTAAATTACACTGTTACTCTTGTATTTTATTTGAATTAATAGTTTTTCAAGTGTCGAAAGCATTTTTCAATTCAAAATCGCAAAGTGTTGTCATTATCTTCCTTTCGTCTTTTGAAGGGAAAATCGTTAGTACTGTCGCTTGAAACAATTCAGATTTGTACTTAGAATTATTTTTGTCATTCACACATTAAGAAAGTGAAAACAAATACATGCATGTGAATTTGCATTTAGACTTCTTGTTGATTTTGTTTTAGGACTGTCCATCTAGTGTGTGCTCTCTGCTCTATGTGTAAAGAATCCCACTTCTCTTTCCTTAGTAGTTAGGATTATCATTGCAAAAAGAAGATTAAATGATTGTTTATCATCTTAGGTTGCATTTTAGGAATTGTATATCTACATCACGTGGTGCACCTAAAAGGAAAACTTCTTAAGAAAGATCAACTGTAAAATTTCAATGAACATAAAAACGCCTTCGAACCTAACGCACAACATTTAGAAGTCTAGGCTAGAGACATATTCTTGTGTCGTAAAGCCTGGTAACTATAGCTTTCATTATAGGTTGGGTGATTCCTCCTGTTTGAGATGACAAGTGTCAGTACAGACTTGTGCTCCCACGTACTATCGAGTATATATTGGGAGACCACAATAGGCTATATCCTTTATCCTTAGGAAGTTGTGCCTACCGCCCTATCGATCGCAATGCACTGAACATAGAATTCAGGAAGATTGACTGTCGTACCATAAAAAGTATTCTACAGTTTTGTGATTGGTTTGGTAATCCCTCTATCTAGATTTCCATAGTAGTCTCTTTCGTTCCTTTTCAGACTTCTTAAAAGAAAAGGTCCATCTGAGCACTTGTCACTTCAGGCTCATTAAAAATCGAAGGCGACTAGAGCCATCTTTAGCTTTTTCTCGACTCGTAAAAATTGAAAAAGCAAGTTGTGTCAAAACGTATAAAATTCATTAAATTCGGAATCACTTTTTCCCCTTTATTTTGAGTTGATCAAGTAATCCACAATCGTGGAAGAAAGTCAATCAAAACCCCATCATTCGTGGAGATCAATGAGTCAACCATCTTTGACTCTGGAAACAAAACTATTCCGGACAAAGCGAACTCGTTTAACCTGATCAAAGTCCCATGGTTCACTTGGAACTTGTGTTCCAACATCCTCAGGGACTCCGGTTACTCCAACCGTTTCTAGTACCCCTACCTTTACAAAATACGTTCTGCGGCCACAAGATGACATTAGAACTGATCCTAGTGTAACAGTAAATGCTTCTATTCCTGAACTGGCTCCATCTACAGCTGATTCAGAAGGTGTTACCCCTCCAACAACTATCACTGTAGAGTCTATACCTTCTTCGGCACCAGAAATATTTTACGAACCTGATAGTCTACCTCTCCCACCTGGATTGATTGCTATAGAAGAGATTGTGGAGGATCCTCCATCCAGTACTCCATTGCATTTTGGAGCTGGGATCACCCTATATCCTTCTTCATCAGAAGTTAGTCTCCCTTCATCGCAAGTTCCTGCAGAATTGCTAGGAAATATTTTGGATAGACTAGATATGTCTAAACAATTGTTGACATCGAGGACTATGTCATCTGACACAACAGTGACAGAACCTCCTGTTGCTACTCCAACAATGTTCACTGGCGTACCATCTGTCCCAACTAGCTCTCAACCACTAGATGGAGTCCATCCAGGGACTATTTCGACAGTATGGTCTGTTCATGTTTGTTCATCTGGAATAATATCTGGAATCTCTTATGTTGAGTCTCAGCAAATTGATCCTCCGCAACAGTATCAATTTGGGCAGTCCGGTCCCCAAAGGCCAATCATTCCTTTGAGCACCGGATTGCCAACATATGGGGGGGAGTATGCCCTTTCATTGTTTCCTCCAGGAGAACAACCTTATGGGAGTTCACAACAGAATTCGGGTCATGCTGTAATTACATCCAGCGGTTGGGTGCCAATACTGCCTCGAAAACCAAGAGTTGTATACTCAATGCAACAAAGCCTACCTGTGTCGAATATCTCCACTACATCGGCCATTGTGACAGTGTCACAAGTACAAGCATTGCCTGTTGTATGCCAACCTCAAGTTTCTTAGGTCGTAATACAATAGCCTCCTGTCTCCATGACACAGCCGCAATCACCAATTAGTGGCTCCTTAACCAAAGCAACCCAGGTTCAAATGGGTACTATTACCCCTCATCTTGGTCAAATAGCTAGTATTGGACAACAGCGAATGGCTTCACAACCATGGCTAGTACAATATCAACAATCACAATTCCAACAAGTTTACCAAGGATCTGAGCAACAAATCTTTGCAAATAATATTCAGTCGTATATTCAAAACAGTCAACATCAATCATTTCATAATGGTTATGCCCATCAAACTTACCAAAGTTATCAGTATTAGATACATTATGCTGGTATGCAAAGACCCACTGCTTAGGCAATACCATCCTATCTTGGGTATGCTTTGCCGAACCTAAATTAGCAGTTTCCCTTCATGGCGACATTAGAGTTACCAGATCTAAATCGGCTAACAAGTGATCCAATTACTTATGCCCCTTGGTGGCTGGCGATTCCTCATAAATTTCAGTCAGATATTCCTAAATTTAATGGAAATCTGGGTGAAGACCTGTCGAATCATGTGATGACCTTTCATTTGTGGTGTTCATCCAACACTCTCAATGATGATTCGATTAGACTTCACCTTTTCTAGCGAACATTAACTGGTTTGGCAGTAAAATGGTACATCGAATTGCCTAGAGCTTCATTCAATAACTTCAGCACCCTTGCCACAACCTTTTTAACACATTTTCAGTTACCAATAAGGTATGAAATAGGAATAGAGCTTCTTACCAATTTCAGACAGATGACAGCCACTCACATATCTAATCATATCCATGAGTGGCGACATCGTCGTATAATGGTGAAAACATATTTTCCTGATCAGCTGTTGGCTGAATGGTTTATTAAGTCATTATTACCTTCTATCATAGAAGATGTGGCAAAGGGAGGGGTCATCACTGAAGACCAAGTCATTGCTCATGCACAATATCTAGACTTGATCTATACTCAGTCTGGCACTCTCTATAACAAAATCCCTGATGCTTCTAGACTGGATTTTTCCATTCCTCCTCCTCCTAAATCAAACAAAGACTCTCATGCTAGCGATGGTGTGATAGGTATGACTAGCACAAAAACTGTAAATGCTACATCAAAGAAAGCTCATATGGTTTCTAGTCAAAATGGAAATGAAGATTTTCTCGCCTCAAAGGTAAATGCTGTGTCAACTGATAAAGGCAAAGAACCGAAGCAACTAGGAGGCAAGAAGAAAAAGAAAGGGAGAAAGAAGAAACAGGAGGAGTCGTCTCCTAAAAAATCTTCTGCAAACCCTTATGGGGATAGGAAACCAATTCATCCATGCTTTATATGTGATGAGGATCATTGGATGAGAGATTGTCCATATAAAGCTAAGCTTAGAAAATTCTTCAAGAATTCAAAAACATCGACAGTATTGACTTATCCATTTCCAAACCCAGGAACCAATCTTGTTGCTAATGACAATGCTTCCCCATCCCAAGTGCTTATGTTGTCCATTTCGAAATAGTAAAATGATGCTTTGATATCGACAAGGAATAAAGATTATGGGAATCCACAACTGTTGAACAACAAGGCTACTGATCAACCTAGTAGTTCGACAACGACTTCGACCGAAGTTGTGCCACCCATCATTCCTGAGCTAATGATAAAGCCGCCAAAAGGAGTAGTACACAAATCGACATTTAATCCTTGTGCTAGAGCAGAACAAAATTATAAAATAGTAGAGGACCTGGCCTAATCACTATCTGCTATGTCGACACTTGAGGTAATGCAAAATTTCCCCTCCCAAAAGCAAGCTCTATTATTAGCAATAAGTGGGATTGACCCAGCGGATTCCAATCTTGTGACCTTTAATCATAAAGGATATGACCCTCAGTTACCAGCTCAACTTGATTTCCTTATTCAAGTGAAAGCCCTCAACAAAATTGTTCATCGAACGATTATTGATGAGGGAGCATCCACATTTATTATGTCGATGAGTTGCTGGAAAACTTTAGGCCCACCACCCTTGTCACGATCGTCAACGACGTTAAAAGCATTAGATGGATGAACATACACTCCATACGAGATTTTAAGTAATTTTCAAGTCGAAATGGGGGGAAAACAGTAGAAATTGATGTTGAATTTATCGATGGAAACCTCGATTACAACATCATACTGGGAAGGCCTTGGATATATGCTATGGTTGCTGTTGTGTTGACATACTTCAGAAAGATTTCATTTCCTTTCCAAGGAGGAATTACAATCGTCGACCAACAAACATTTCTCCCCAACAATTCACAAGTTATGGGAAGCATTCTGATGATCCACGAAAGCTCTCAGTCACTTCAAAATATCAGAGTAGGCCTACTAAAAGACCCTACATTGATGGGGACTTTTTCCCTACCGCCTCCAAGCAATTTGGCGGATGTGGCCACGGTGGGAACCTGCAATATGGTGTCTTCCATGCAGAAGATGTCCGATCATGATGTCAGCATGGATCATAGCGAGGTTTTGCCTCCAAGCCCAATAGAAATATTGTAGCAACCAATGTTTTCAGAATGGGAGGTGAACCCAAATCAACACTCATCAAGCGTTTGGATAGATAGGTCTAAAGAATATGGCACCTCTTCAGATCGTTGGTCACATGTACATTCTACAGACGAAGGAATTGTTCAATCAATGATGATTGATGGGGCACCATGGGAAGATTACCACCATCGTTCCCATCTTCCAGATTACAAAGAAGATTGTTCCAGCAGCCTTGATCATCCTTCAGTTTTTGATTTCCTATCAAATACTGTAAATACGGTGGATTCCGAGTGAAACTTGTCCAATATTGAAGAGACTATCACCATCAATATCTCAACCAAACCAAATATTATAGAGAATATTCATGTCGGCAAATATTGTTCTCCTTCAGAACTGGAAATAACTACACTCTGTTTCGCGAGTTCAGAGATCTCTTTGCATGGTCATATGAAGAAATGCTAAGCATTGAATCGAGCATAGTTGAACACGAGATTAAGATTTATCCAGATGTCAAACCAGTACGACAACGGCTTCGGCAGGTGCACCCCAAGAAAGGCACAGCCATCAAGGCAGAAGTTGAAAAACTTCTCCATCCTGGTTTCATTTACCCAGTTCCTCTAACCGATTGGGTATTGAATATTGTTCCTGTGATGAAAAAGCAAGGAACGATTAGAGTGTGTGTCGATTATAGGGATGTAAACCAAGCTTGTCCAAAAGAAAACTACCCTACACCCTTCATTGACCAGATAATTGATGAATGCGTCGGATGTTAAATATTTTCATTTATGGATGGATTTTCCAGGTATAATAAAATAAATATCCGCCCACAGGACTAGTCAAACACTGCATTTATTTGTCCATGGGGCACATTCGCTTACCAGAAGCTACCTTTTGGTTTAAAGAACACAGGGGCAACCTTTCAGAGGGTAATGAATTATGCCTTCCATGACATCGAAAACATCATTTAACCATATCTGGACAATCTTCCGGCTCATTCGCGAAAGCAGACCGATCATCCGCAGCATTTGAGAGTGATATTTCTACGTTACCGACACTACAAGATATGACTCAATCCACACAAATCTATGTTTTGTGTCAGTTCTGGTCATTTACTTGGCTTTGTAGTCTCAAAGGATGGGATTCATTTTGACCCGTGTAAGGTTCAGGAAATCATTGATTTGCCTCCACCTTCAAACTTGCTTAAGATTCAGAAACTCCAAGGAAAAGCAAACTTTTTGAGGAGGTTCATTCCAAATTATGCCAAACTTGCTAAAGGTTATACGCCTCTGTTGAAAAAAGAAGTACCCTTCATCTTGGATCAGGTCGTGCAAGCTTCCTTTGATGCTCTAAAGTAATCCCTAATAAAGACATCATTAGTGTATGCTCCTGATTATCAAAAAGACTTTAACCTGTATCTGGCTGTAGCAGATACAACCATAGCAATGGTCTTAGTTCAAGAAGACAATGGAATTGAACATCTTATCTATTATTTAAGTAGAAACTTAAATTATACAAAAACCAAGTACTCCTATGTTGAAAAGCTAGCTCTCGTAGCTATTCAAGCAATACAGAGATTTCGACACTATATCCTCTTTTGAAAAACTACCATTTTGTCAGATTGCAACCCCATGACTTATATCTTGTTGCAACAGTTACTGGGGGGGAAATATTCCAAATGGATAGCAATTTTGCAAGAGTTTGATCTGGAATTCGTAAAATTCAAATCAAAGAAAGCCCTGGTTTTCGCGAAGTTATTATGCGATCTCCCATTGTCGTCCAACGATTCAACATCTAATGCAACAACAGTGGACGAATCTTTGTTTATGATATCTTCAAGCGATCCGTGGTATGGAGATATAATCATCTATCTCTAGAACCAAACATATAGGTCTAATACATCTCATTCAGAGCAACAACATACTCGATACCAAGCAAAAGACTACATGATCGTTGGTGATACACTTTTCTGTCATGATATCGATACAGTTCTGTGGAGGTGCGTCACCCATGAGGGGGCTAAAAAAGTACTGAACAATTGTCATTCAGGCACATGACGGGGGCATCAATCTAGTTATGCTATAGCACAAAATATTTTACGAGTAGGATACTTTTGGCCAACAATGTTCAAGGACTGCATAACTACAATCAAAAGTTGCCATGCCTGTCAAATCTTCGATCGCAAAACCAGAATACCACCTGCACCTCTGCAGCCAGTAGTCGCTGTTGGGCCATTCGCCAAATAGGGCATAGATTTCATGACATGTAACCCCACCACGGCTGGGGGGCATGGGTATATCATAGTGGCAGTTGACTGTTTTATGAAATGCACCGAGGCGATGCCTACATTAAACAACAGTGGTGAAACGGCTGCTCTTTTCTTTTTCAATCATGTAGTCTCCTGATTCGGTGTTCCACAGGCTATAGTCACAGATCATGGATCCCATTTTTGCAATCACATGATACTTCTCTTGAACATATCGGCGACACTGAAATGGATTGGTAGCATTAACCCCAAAGATGGATGGTACGACGAACCAATGGTAATATGACCAGTGAACGGAATAACCCAACCCAACTCAATCATGGTGATGGAGTGAAAGTGTCATGTTCAGGAGCGACTCACTACCAATAAAGTTTCTTCAAGTTATCTTCCGAATTTTCCCCAGTCATTACTGACCAGTACCTATTTATCTTTATCAAGCTTGAGGAGGATAACATATGCTTGTTCTATAATTTTTCCTTCGGGTAAACCCGTCGCTATGTTTTAATGAACCTAGCGACAATGAAACTCGTTCTTGTCTCTATGGACAAGTTTGTCGCTATTGGTTTTAATGAGTTTAACGACAAAACAACTCGGTCCTTTTTCAATTTTAGAGAGTCTGAAAAGGGATTGAAAGGAAACTCCAGTAATCCTTTTTCGTCATATAATCTCTTAAGTTCGAAAAAGTATAAAATAATACGAAAGGGATGAATCTTTGATAGTTTTAATGAGCTGAACAAAACAAACGCTCGATGGGCATGGGTATATCATAGTCACAGTTGACTATTTTACAAAATGGGCTGAGGAGATACCTACATTAAACAATAGTGGTGAAACAGTTTCTCTTTTCTTTTTCAATCATGTAGTCTCCAGATTCGGTGTTCCACAAGCTATAGTCACAGATCATTGATTGCATTTTTGCAATCACGTGATGGTTGAGTTGGCTGCCAAATTAGCACTGTCCCATGACAACTCTACTCTGTATTATCCGCAATCTAACGAGAAAGTTGAGGCAATCAACAATGTATTGAAGCGCATGCTGCAAAGGATTATTAGAGTCCATAAACAGAGTTGGCACCTAATCCTATACTCAGCCCTGTGGGCATACCAGACATCGGTGAGAAATGTGACTAGGTTTACACCTTTTCAGCTGGTGTATGGATTGGAAGCAATCTTACCAGTTTAGTGTGAAATCTCATCCCTCAAACTTGCAGTCGACCTTCTCCCTAGAAATGCGTCGAGACACGGTTTGACAAGAATGTCAAACCCCGTGTCTTCTCAGAAGGCGATCTAGTCTTACTTTACGACTAGGAGTCCGATAAGTTGGGAGAAAGTAAGTTCCAATCTTTATGGATGGACCCCTATATTGTTAAGCATGTATTAGCAAAAGGAGCCTACGCGTTAGTGGATTATGATGGGATTCCACTGTCGCAACCTCGAAACTGGTTGTACCTTAAGAGTTACTATGCTTGACTCCGTGTAGTAACCTCTTCATACGCTTTTGTTACATTTTTGTTTTTGCTAAGAGTAATTGTTTTGGTTAGGTAATCCACTTTTGCATTTGTTGTAGATGTCGAACCTATTGTAATCATTTTTCGGATATGCTGGTGGAGTGAGTCGTAGTTTGCGGGACCTATCTTTTGCAGCCTGGGCCATCTTTGATCCAAGCGACAAGTTAGTGAGTTTTAGAGGGGTATGTATTGGCCAATGAATGAACAACATCGTTGAGTACAATGCATTGATAGAGCTCCTCTCCGATGCCATCACACATGGCATACGCCTACTTGTTGTCAGGCTAGACTCACAACTCGTCATTCTACAGCTCACCGGTATCTATTATGTGTGGAATCCAGCTATCTATCGCATGTTCCTAAGGGTCAAGATTTTGGAAAGACAGTTTAATTCTATCCAATATCAACATATTTCCAGAAACTTAAACACGTTAATAGATTCATTGGAAAATTATGTGTTAGATAGACATTTGCAACATTTATAAAAGAAAAGCATTTCATCAATATTTGCATCAGGATCATATAACTTAACCAAAATGAAGCTCTAAAAATAAAAAATATATATAACTGTTTATGGTTTACACATAGTGTTTTGTGTCCATGACAAAATCGATCAAATGGCCAAAAAACTAAAAATGCTAGGGGGCACCCTAGTCTAATGGTGCTGGTGATAACAAGTCACCGCTTGTGCAATCATGCATAAAAGCCTAGTCCATCAACGTGGCATGCCAGTAGTATGTCGCTATAATCTCAGAGGTAGCTCGTCAGTCCTCACATCTGGGATACCAAGAGTGAGGCCTTTGATCTGATCTTTCAATGTTGCAAGAGTCTCGGCCACATCCAGGTCGCGAAGGACAACTCTCCCTACAGCCTCTCCTGCTAGAACAACAACAGGTGCTCTCAGTCGCACTGTTGGTCGCACTGGTCCAATATCTGCATGAGCACATGAGTTTTTATTAGTATTGATAAAAGAAAGCACATGAACATTATAAAAGCAATAAATAGGGATATGGTCAGAAATTTCACCTATAACACTCCACTTCTCACCAGCCGGTAACACCAAATCTGGGTCACCCCAGAAATCCATACCAGCATACAGACACTCGGCATAAACCATCTCCTGATGGTTGAACCACTCAAAGAAGGCATCAGATAAACAAACTTGTGGCTGACCAGCATGTCGGGCCATAAGGTCAACGCATCTTTGTATCCATGGCTCAGTCGGTGGCGGCAAACTAAGTAAAATATACTGCGGCTGCATCAGTGGCATCTTCTCCAAGGTGAAAGCGGTCAAAATGGAACCATAGCCAAAGTTCTTAGATTGACCATTTTTCACCTTGGTAAGCTGTTCTTTTATCATTGGAAGTATTGCATCACACCAATTGAACACCTTCGGTTCAAGGCATTCCAAGGCATACTACATATAGGACCTGTTGGCCAAGTGAAGAGCCGCACTACCAGCCAGTCTAGCAAGGGTGAACAAGATGGTCCTCAAGGACCAATCAGTGACATCTCGGATGTTGATCTTGCCATCCATACTCGGCTGAGATCCTTCTCTACAGTATCGGTGAATATAATCCCTCACGGATTCGCCCCCATAGGCGGAACCTGAGAGTGAGAGAGGGGCACCACGCCTCAATAAACCGATCAAAAAATAGATGTCCACAATAGTCAAGGGGATGGATTTGCCTCTGATCTGGAACACCTGGTTGGTAGGATCCCATGCATCGAGGAAATATTGCAACAGGTTGATTTGTTGCCTCATGTTAGAGATGCAGAAGAACTTGAACAAACCACAGTTCCGCAATGCAGTTACCGTACCCGGATAATGTAAAGCAACCATGTCCTATTCTTCATGCTCGTGTTCTCACCATGTAAAAACCATTTTTCTTCGATGAATCTCTCAAAAAAAAACAAGAGAAGAGTCAGGATCCTGATTTGGAAAAAATAGGAAAAATTTCCATAAAAAACAGTGCACAAGTTTCCCTCCTTGCGCCCATCGCACCCCAGTTGTGTACTGGGTGAGATGCATACTGAATAGCCAATAGCCAGCCTAATATGCAACACACCTTTCAATATACACAGGGTGCAATGGGGGCAGAATGAATTGTTCAAACCCCAAAGGCTCAGAAAAGCAGGGAAACATGCTTAGAATTCAAAAAGGAAGGAATGCAACTGAAGAGCACAGTTTCAGCTCCTACCAGGTCTAGACGGTGTCAAGAATCATCCACAGAATCTCCTGAAATCAACTAGAGAAAATCAAGGGGGAAAACACCTCCAAAGATCCAGCAATCTCAAGCTCAAATGAAATGGTAAAATGAGGGGTAAAAAACTACTTTTAAGTTAATTTTCACATAATTCGAGTAGGGTATTAGTGTTTTAACACATTTTCCAAGCATGTATTCTCATTTCTAATCAGTTTGATGGAGAAATTGAATAGGTAGTATGACCATCGAAAGAACATAGTGTTAATGGTGAGTCGAATATCAATGATCGTTATCACGAGTAGTTTTTATGCAAAGTTCAAGCTCGTTAAAAATTAAACCTAAGCAATGATCAAATGTTCCCCCCAGAGTTTAAGCTCATTAAAAAATGAACCAATATCTAGTAAATAACCATTGTGAATGCATTATCATCAGCTTTTGAGCCTTGGTCATGTTCTTACCATCACCTCCACTATGTTTTAGCTGATCATACGCCTCCATTTGATTGTTTACCCTTTTGAGGAATAGCTGCGACGAGTGATTCTATTAGCCATCCTTGTGACACTACCGTGATTGGAAAATTCCAAACCTCACCCATAATCAGCTGCTACTCAAAACTATCACTTATTCCTCAAAAACGAGTCTCCTTTAAGCTATTTTCATCTGACTCATAAAATATGAAAAGATTGCCGAGCAATTGGCCTCTCCAGCTCATTCAAGCTATCGAAAGTGCTATCCCTCCTCTAGATTTTAATCTTTTTAGACCTGAGGGATTATTACAAAAAAATATCAAGCATTTGTTTTGTTCAGCTCGTTAAAACTATCGAAGATTCATCCCTTTTGTATTATTTTATACTTTTTTGGACTTAAGGGATTATATGACGAAAAAAGATTACTGGAGTTTCCTTTCTGTCCCTTTTTAGAATCTCTAAAATTGAAAAACGACCAAGTTATCTTTGTCATTAAACTCGTTAAAACAAATAGCAACAAACTTGTCTATATAGACAAGAACGAGTTTCACTGTCGCTAGGCTCATTAAAACATAGCGACGGGTTTGCCCAAAGGGAAAATTATAGAACAAGCATATGTTATCCTCCTCAAGCTTGATAAAAATAAAGAGGTACTGGTCAGCAATGACTGGGGAAAATTGGGAAGAAAACTTGAAGAAACTTGATTGGTAGCGAGTTTCTCTTGAACATGACACTTTCACTCCATCACTGTGATTGAGTCGGGTTGGGTTAATCCGTTCACTGGTCATATTACCATTGTTCCATCATACCATCCGTCTTTGGGGTTAACGCTACCAATCCATTTTAGTGTCGCTGATATGTTCAAGAGAAGTCGATTAGAGAATTCACCAACCCAGCCTGTGTCTCATCCGTTGCAATACCTTCACCCCTCATTCTTTCATGACCACCACCCTGAACCCTGTATCATCAGATCGTTTTGACCTCCACAAAATCATTTTCTCCGTTCTGTGTTGTAGATGTGGGATTCATTAAGGACCTCCTATGATGGGTTACTTCTTGTCAACGATAGCTCATTATCCAAGAAGTCAACCTAGGAACAACCCTTTCAGTACTTTGAAGCTTGCGTGCCTCAATGGCAAGTTTCTCACTTCCGGTGACAGGTTTACATCAATGGCCTTCAACCGAAATATTTTACGTGGTGTTCGATGCGAAGTCCCATTTACACACCACATGATTTGTATTGAAGTACATTGAGGGTCATCATCGTTATCGGTGATTCCTCTCGCGCCTGTTAACAACTTACATCATTGGCTGGTAATCAAGCGATGTCTTTCCATGTTCGACTCCAGAACATTTTTCACATGGATTGACTTGTACTTCAGGCAAAGATTGGACGAGTTTGAAGACCCTGGATCTAGTTTCATCCATCCGGGCTACGATATATTTAGGAAAATAAAGACATCAAATGTACATCATTGCTGCACAGATGATCATCCGAATCAAAGGATGATGGCTCTATCAAAATCATCAGTCTGCCACACAGACGGTTGTCTGTCCTATGTACATGAAAATGAATTTACAAGTCTAAGCATGGGAATGCCCACCTCATATAAATCATGAAAATGTTATGAAGATAATGTATTGTGTTGTATCTTATTACAGATCACCTTCCAGTTCGAAAAACCTCTGATCCTCATGATAAAGCATTTCACCCGACATCAAAAGATTTTTGGCCTCATGCTTTAGGGGGCAACTGTTATAGACATATTTGGGCACTGTAACCCCAATCATATATGTCCATAAACCAAGGGCTTTTGAGTCCCTAAAAGTGTTGTTTCATACCCTAAAGGAACAAGGTCAGCTAATTACATAATATCCCAAAAGTTCTCCACAGAACACTGCTCAGAATTGGTCAAAACTGGACCATACAGACTGCTCAGTGCAAAGGGTGCGATGCATACTAAAAATCCCTTCTGTAGGGTGCGATGGGTGAGAGTAGACAAATGGCAGAGACAGTTTGCAAGGTGGATGATCATGGAATCTTCCAAAAAATTCTTCTGTGGCACTTGCCTCTCTGAACTCGCACAGGGATGAGTAAGAGATCATGAATCTCCAAGTGGAATGAATAACTATTAGAGAGAGGACATTAATAAAAATCCTAGAAGCTGACTCACCCCCCTAGAATCATCTATATATGGATCCCTCATCCTAGAGATCCAGAGGCTGGAATCTTGTATCTTGTAAGGAAGTGTTGTTGGTTTCCTGGTGGAATATCATAGTGTTGGGTGATCTAAGCTTTTCATGAGGTGAAGAAGGGCTTTCATGTTGGGAGGATGATGCTGGGTCAGATCAATGGGTTGTAACCCTCTCTTCTAATCTTTATATCAATAAAGCTATTCAAGTTTTCCTCCACATTCTTGTATGTTTGATAATATATGCATTTGTGTGGTCAATATATCTGGTCCTATATTGTTTATGATTGTAGATCTCTGGACTTTGAAGGTATTATGCTGCTTTGACTTTACAGGTACTCTTTGAAGCGGAGTAATCAAGGAAGGAGTGGCAAAGATCTGTCAGAGGGGAGAAGGAACAAGCAAGGAACCAGCGAGAGATTGAGGTTGGTATTCTTTGCTCCTCTCCTATCTACTTCTCATAAAGGAAAACGAAAGTCACTTTAATCTATTTGTTTCTAAGATAGCTACCTGTCTTAGTGGGACTAGCAGCTCTGCATAGACACTAGATTTCCCGATAACACACATATGTGTTGAGATAGTTGATATGCACTTTAATGTAGTTGATAGTTGTAGAATTATGTCTAATGGCTATGAGTTGAATATGGATTATGACATGATCATTAGTCTTGGTAAAGATTAAATTCAAATTGATAGATATGATCATCTTGATATTTGGAATGTATGATTGACATGGGTAAATAGTTTCAAGAAACATGCTTGGTATTAGTATGACAAGGTAATAGTTGATGTGTTTATAGAACTAACAATTGGGTGATGTGACAGTACATAGTAAGCCTTGATTGCAACAAGGTAAAATGGGTAAAATAAAGGAATTGGACAAGAATTCCTTTGGTTATGTTCAGAAACCCTAATTCCAAATGAATGAGTGCCTTGCATATAGGAAGACTTATTAATATTGAATGTGTCTTACATTATATGGATATGTGCTATAGTCATGAATAGGTACTTGATAGGTATATTAGCCAGTCTCTAGTTGTAGGTGGATCTATCATGGGAATTGGAATCCCTTGAGAGATGGCATGGATGTGTTCAGTTGCAAGCAACGTGCTTGGCACAAATGATGTTATGTACATGTTGGATATGAAGTGTTATATACATGTGGTGTTGTGTGCATGTTGTACATATGGTGCTATGTACATATGGTCTAGTGTGCATGATTGTAAAAGTGGTGTTGTATGCATGTCATGTTGTTTACATGTTGTACAAGTGGCGTTGTGTGAAAGTGATACTCTGTACATGTCATGCATGTGGTGTTGTTTACATGTGGTGTTCCGTACATGTTGTTCATGTTGTACTATGTACATGTGGTATTTTGTACGCATTGTACATGTGGTGTAGTGTACATGTGGCATTGCATACACATTGTGAAAGTGGCATCGTGTACAAGTGATGTTGTGCACATGTTGTGTAGGTGTAGTGGTGTACAAGTGGTACTATGTACATGTTGTACATATGGTACTCCTGCATGTGTGGTATTGTGTGCATGTCATACATGCTATGTTGACGTCATGTTGTACAAGGTATGTGCATTGTGTAGGTGCATGTATTGTGTGGTGTTTTACATCAAGTATAGATGTATTTTCATGTGTTATATGTCAGGTGTAGGTGTATGTATTATGTTATGCACTAGATGTAGTCTTATGTATTGTATTGTATGCACTTTGTGTAGGTGTAGGTGTTGTATGGAAGATGCAGATGCATGCATTTCATGGAGTTGTATGTCATGTGTGGCCATATGTGTGTGATGCACACTATGTATATGTGCACCTCATTAAGGAGAAGACGTTGGGTTTTTGTCAGGTGTGGAAACAAATCCGATGTGCATACGAAATAAGAACAAAGGCAAAAGTAAGGATAGATTAAAGGATAAGTATCAGTATATTATTTTAGTTTTATTATGCATGTGATTTATGATTTTTTTATATGATTATTACATGTGAATTATGATTCTAGTTTATGATGGCTACATGTGATTTATGATTTTGATCTATGATGGTTATGTTTTGAGCTAATCTGATGTGATATTTTTATACACGTTGATTTGGTCAAATATGCTAGTTTGACTTGTTGTGATAAGGAGCAAAGAGGATTGAAAATGTACCTTATTGACTTGCTACCAATAAGGTATGATGTGAATTTATTTCAATTTATTTGATATCTAATGGAATTTATGTGCTTGGTATAAGAATGCATGACATTCCTAGTTGGGTGATTGAAATCGACTGCAACAATAAAAGGAATTGGAAAATGAAGCAGTATGATAATAAAGTATTCAGGAATAGAGCCATTGTGGGACACAGGTACCCAATAGTGTGCATTGATTTCCATGAGCATGATAGGACTGGTATGATGGTTTGAGGTAGTGATATGCCTTGGTTTTTGTATCTTCGTATGTGAGAAAGCCTTTCCATGAGATGGATTGCTCGAGATGGGAGTGCCAGCAGAACTTGGACGGTGAGTGACTACATAGAAGGGGGTGACCGGACTGCCTGAGGGACTGTATAGCAGAGAAGGGAAGGTCATGGATGGATTTTTTTTATCATTAGCATTGCTAGATGGAATTAGACACACATTGGGAGAGTGTAATTTGGTTGTGGTAGTGGATTATGGACTTCCTGTGAGGGAGCTGAATCTTTGTATTACTTTGCTGGAAATAATATTGAGAGGGGGTGGGGGCATGAATTAGTATTAGCAAATCAATAATATTTTCATTTCCATTATCAAATTCATATATGCTACTTCACTTAAGGATACCCACATGTATTAACAACTATGTTTAATGCAACTAACGTATATCCAGTAAACTTATGAGTCAGTTAGTTGATCTTCAATGAGTGCATCAAGACATTATTAACCATATGAACAGTAAACAGGTGTAGTAAAATAGAACAAATCATCACACATAAGAAGCACACATGAACACCATTATATAAGGTGGAAAACCAATGTGGGTGAAAACCACCTACTGCAATTCTTCTCTATCTTCTTTTAATAAGAAACTTATTTTTACAATATTTCTATACTGGTGCAGACTTATACCAGTATGCATGCTTCTACCTGTAGAAGGCTACAACTTTCTCTTGTTCTCCAGCTTCTCCTAGAAGGGAGATACAACCCCCTTAGCTCTTGTACCAGCTGAGGTACTAGTACGTAGGTGTTGACCTACAGAAGCCTGTAACCTTGTTTTTTCATCTAGCGACCATGTTTCATAAATTTTTAGTCTGGATCCATAAATACAAAACAACCACCACTGCAATACAATCATTAACTCTGAATCGCCCAACAACTAAATCACTAAAACCCTGTCATCATAACACAGTCACCGGAACATAGAGCAGAGCCCATAACTCTACAATAGCCACTAGAACCAACAACAACCTCAAACATCAAATTTCATAATGTATACGCTACTTTACTGTGTTGAACCAGTGTGCATACACACTCTCACCAAAGAGAACCCGCGTAGAGATCTGAAAATAATTACTTATACCTTCGCTGCAATTTTCAACCTCAAATATACCCAGAACATGAGATATAAAGGATAAAACATGCATCAATATTCAAATCTATTCATTATCATACCATATAATGATAATGCATTTTAGTCTTCATGATCTCGTTCCATCAACCTTCATCAACCACATAGGTGCACCCTTGGTTCAGATCAATCAAATCATCACAAACCCATAACTAGCATAATAGATCTCACACTTCATCAGATATTCATCACTTTCACACTTGATGAATCTTTCCCTAATGATCTCCTCCTTATATAGTCTTAGGCCTTACTCAATACCATGGTCCAAAACCACGTAGAACCAATAACTTGGACCCAATACCTAGGGTCAACACTTCGGACCGAATACCATGGACCAATACCCAAATACCATGAACCAAATACCACGGACCAAAACCTAGATTCCCAACATGTACGTGCCTTTCCTTCTATAATCATGTGTGTGTATGTATACATGACTTGGTATATGGTAAACTCGCATGTATACACATTATTGTCACAACAAACTTGCGTATACCTCTCTAATCATTTTAGTTCTACTATGATCTATCATTTGAGTGAGTTGCCAACAAGGACTACACCTGTATCATAATGCCAACAATCTCCCCCTTTGGAATTGATGGCAACATCCA
>APFE031164770.1:38356-84457 GCA_000404065.3 Pinus taeda | reverse complement strand
AGGAATTTCATAAGGAAACCCAGAAAGGTGAAGATGAAACTGCACCAGCAAAGGAAAAGGAACAAGCATGGACCCTTTAATAAGAAGGCAAAAATGAAATGTTTTGTTGTAAGCCTAGCTGAGACTTAGACCAGCAGGCAAGTTAAATTTTAGGTCGTCGTGATTAAGGGGAGGTGTTAGACCATTAATCACAACGACCATATGACGGCGATAGTTGGCGTAGTCATCAGTGTTAGTCGGCGTAGAGCGACCAGAATTCAACAAGAGATTTAATGCAGGTTCTAGAATTCATTGACAATGGGGAAAGCTTCCTGAAGAAGCCACCGCCCCATCGATCTCTAGAAAGATCTCTGTTCTGTATAAATACATGTTTAATCAGCTAATGAAGCCAAGTTGTGAAGTTTCATGTTCTGTGCTGTGTTCTGAGTTTGAGTCTCCTGCTCTCTCTGATAGGACAACTATTCGAATAAGGTAAGTGGAAACAATAATGTGTGGATTCAAATGCGTGGAGGGAGAGCGATCAACCGATGGACAACGATTCAAATAGGGTAAGTGGAAACGAAACCTGTGGATTCAACAAGTGGATGGAGGGCGATCAACATGAGGTGGAGGAAAATTGGAATGAAATTTAAAATGAAAATGAAAAAAACAAAAAACCCAATAGGATGATGGCTGATAAATGTATTCAATTAAAAACATTCCCTTCAAAGCAAATCTTACCTATTATTTAAAATGAATTTGAAATTCTTCGAGCCCACATTCGTTTGTTGAAATAGGTAAGTGAGATATACCTATAATAGAGCAAGCAATATATTTCTAACCTGAGTAATTGTGTAATTGTAATCCGAGGTGATACCGAAAAGATACTTTGTGCATGGTAATTTATTATTAAATTTTTATAATTTACAATGAGGGAAATTTAATATTATATGAATTATTCTTATTTTTTGGAAATTTTTCTGGTGGATTTTTTTAGTTTAATTTATCTAAAATTCTGCAGGAATTTATTGAAATTACAAGTTTGATGAGTAAACTCTGCATATTAGAAGTGTCCTAGAAATTTTCTAATGCGCTGAATCCATATATATAATTAAAAAGTAAATTTAAATAACATAAATCAAAATTTCACCACAAATTTTTCTACCAAATTCTAACACCAAAAACTTCAAAAAATTACACTAAAAACAACTCTAATATCATATAATATCACATACCAGCAGACACCAAATCTACAATCTGCTAGGTCACACTCCCACTCTCAAAGCTTGATTAATGCGAATTAAAACCTTTGATATACCTTATGTGCCCTATGCCCTATAGGTTTTGTATTAATTCAATGTATCCATTAGCACTTCGATATGCGTGGACGGTTGATATATAATGCATTCAAGGTTTGGTCTGTTGTTATTAATATAATACAAAGTCAGGTTTATCTATAATAGAGTAAGCGAGATATTTTTAACCTAAGTAATTGTAATCAGAGATTGATATATAATATATAATGCACTCAAGGTTTGGTTTGGTATTATTAATATAATATAAAATTAGGTTTACCTATAATAGAGGGTTTGGTTGGTTGTTATTAATATAATACAAAGTTATGTTTACCTATAATAGAATAAGCAAAATATTTCTAACCAGAGTAATTGTAATGAGAGGTTGGTACCAAAAAGATATTTTACACCTACTAATTTATTATTAACTCTTATAATTTACAATTATTACAATTTAACTGATAAGTTCATATATACTGCACTCAAGCTTGGGTTGGGTTTGGTGCCATTAATATAATACCAAGTCAGGTTTACCGAGTAAGCAAATATTTCTCAACTAAGGAATTGTAATAAGAGATAAAATCCTGGTAATTATAAAGTACCAAAAAAATACTTTGTACCTAGTAATTTATTATTAAACTTTTATAATTTATCATTACAGCAATTTAACTGTTTCAATGATTATCTGTTTTATTACCAAGTAATAAATGCTTTATATTGATAGAGTAGGACATGACAGTGTCACGTGAGTTTCTTTCGTATTGCGTAGTCTTCACGGTCCACGCGGCATGGATCCGGTCAGTCGTTTCTGGGGTGTTAGACCTATGCAATAATGAACTTTAATTCTTATTCTAATTTTTTTTTGGTTAATTAGTAACCTATAATGTAATCCTAAAATGTAAAATTTAATATTTTAAATTTTAAATATTTTGATAAAACCACATGGGTTTTAAATATAAATATAATAATAAAGAGATTTAAAAAATTAAATGAAACATTTAAAGATTAGATTACAAATTTTGTGGCACTACTAAATTTAGATTATTACAATATGAAGTGAATCAAAAATTGAGTAATATTTAAGTAATCAAAAATTGGTTGGATATTATATTTGGTTTGGGTTGCATTAGTTTTTAACATAGTATTTGGTTTGGGCTACACTAATTTTTACCATATTTCAATGTTACAATAATAATGTCATATGAGACACTATCTCAGTCAATAGTCTTTACCATATTTCAATACTACAAGCGAGTAATGTCATATGATACACTATCTCAATCTTATTATTTTGTTTCATTTTTTTAACTATAGAATATTCCTATCATAAATCACAAAAACCAGGAATTCTCCAATAAAATCACAAATCTAAAACATTTTTCCTATCATAAAATTACTGTTATTTTCGTTTGCACGATGTTCATTAACTTTCGCTGACTTACGCAATAAGCTGTTATTTTCTTTTATATAATGTTCATTAACTTTCGCTGACTAATCCATACCGTAAGCGTAAAATGAAAAGGCAGAAAAAACAACTGACCAAATTTTCAGTAAATAGGCGAAGTAAATTTGAAATTCCAAGGCTGGCGGTTACAATGCAATTGGAACCCAAATATTTATTCCTTTAGTTATTATAGGGCATCGTCTGACTGAGTGATGATTCGCTATGATAAGTAGCGGCTATCAAATCAATCCAGTCCCGCCAAAAGAGCTTCTGCTTGCTTTTCATATTTGAAGCCATTAGACTTTGAATTGTCTGCAGACCACACAAAGATGCCCTCCAATTCCCCCTTCTGCTTCAGCATCTTGCATGCCCGAAAGAACCCATGATCGGGCAAGAGACCTCCAGCGCCTTTCTCTGTACTAAAACTAACCAGTATTCTCCCTCCCTTGTACAGAGATGCCTGAGTATTGTAGTGCTGGATGAACTGAGAAACCGTGGTGCTGGCATCGTACGCGTAGAACTGGAAGTTAACGTAGTCAATCACGTGCCCGTATTTGCCCCATAAGGCTGTGTAATGGGACTGCACAGCGCCCCTGTCTTCGAAGGGGGCGATGGACGCGAAGGAGACGACTTTGCTCCGCTTAAACCGCGTGATCAACTGCCCGATGCAATTTACAAACGTGTTATCGTCGGCCTGAAAATGCTCGTAGTCGATGTCGATGCCATCGAGATGGTATTCTTTGATTATCTTCGACAGCGACGTGACAGCGTTGTTAACCCACGAAGACACCGACGATGGCTTGAACTGGACAGGGTGACCGTTGCCCACGCTATCCCCGCCTAAGCTCAGCGCCACCTTCACGTTCTTGTGTTGGGCCTTTATGGCCTGCACGGCCTTGGGAGTCAGGCTGCCGGTGTCCCAGAAGATGTTGAACTTTCCGTTTGTGGGAGAAGGGGAAGCGGATCCGGTCGTATAATCGATGGCGAATGAGAGAATGAAGTGGACCTCCACCGCCGGATTGATTGGCACATCTGAAAATTTCACGCCGTTGCTGTAGGCGCCTATGTATTCCCTCAAGATATGGCCGTTCGCTCCTGCACACAGATGCACACAAATAGAAGAATGTTATGTTATGCCTAATAATTTTCATAAACAAAACAAGTTTAAGCAATTCTGGATTCCAAAAGCGCTTCCGTACCCATAGCGATAGGAACCAGATTATGCAGCAAAAGAACAATAGCCAGAAGTTTGCGTATCTCCATGGAGGCCATTACTACACCCAGCAACCGCTCTGGATTGATTGATATTGTTATCGAACGCAACACCAGATTGATTTATATTGCGTTACCACTCTGAGCCTCTTTATATAGACCCCTGAAAAGATCAATCGTGTTTATGGTGAGCATGAATTGATTTGGTCAAAACTTAGTTGTCGACGTTAGTGATAGAAAAAGCAGTGGTGCAGCAAAGGTCAAGGATTCATGGTATGACTAAGTGAACGAATACGATGGGGCTGGATAAGCTCCAGGAAAATTCTGGAATAAGGTATCTGAATGATTCCTTAATAAGTTCACAGATTCATTTGTGGTAAATTTTGTAAATTTTGTTAATAATTGCTATGAAAAGTCAAGGATTCATGTATGATTAATTGAACGGATACGATGGGGCTAGATAAGCTCCGGGAAATTTCTAGAATATGGTGTCTGAATGATCCTTAATAAGTCCATAGATTCGTTTCTGGGAATTTTTCTAAAATTTGTTAAAAAGTTCTATGAAAAGTTTCAAGAAATTTATTACAATCACAAATCTGAAATTTGAAATATGAATAGGAAATAATTTTATAGAGTATTAAATTTATTTATATATTTTAAAAAATTATAGTTTTATTAAAAATTTTATTATTAAAGGTAAAAAGAAAAAATAAGTCCACAAAATTATGTTTTATCATTTTAAGTTTGAATCTGTGATCTTTTAAAAAGAAATACACGCTCTTAACTATTACACCCATTCAATTTAGTGTGATTGAAACCAGATACAATATTCAAATAATTTTTTATCACTTAAATACCATCAAACCACCTATTAAGAGTGTCACTCTTTAAAACTCACATAATCACACCAAAAAAAACTCAAATTCAAATTAAATGAATAAATTCTAAAACAGTAAATT
Source organism: Pinus taeda (assembly GCA_000404065.3). NCBI lineage: Eukaryota > Viridiplantae > Streptophyta > Pinopsida > Pinales > Pinaceae > Pinus > Pinus taeda. The sequence goes on along the minus strand of APFE031164770.1, from coordinate 79,568 downwards.
CTGATTAAAAAATAAATTCCCAAAATGAACTGTCCATCTATTAATTCACGCAAGTTCATGAATAAAACATAATTGTTACGTTCGACAATAAAATGAGCATTGTCAAGTCCTGACGTTCGAAAGCGGCGACTGACGATGTGGAATATAATATAACGTAGTTGACCCGTAAGTAGTCGATGCAGTTAGGGCTCATTCCACAAAAACGGGACTGGGTTAGGGCTCTGGCGTTTCGGCGATCGGGCCGTCCTTGTCTGCGAATTGAATTGAACGAAGCAAAATCCAAAATAAATTCCCACGATCAACGCCGGCCCTGTCTTAGGGACGTCGTTGTCTCCCAAATATTCTACTTTCTGCGAAAAAGGGATAACAAACTGTGTTACACAGATGGTGCATCATGCACGAATATTCTGTAGTTAAAAAAATGAAACAAAATAATAAGATTGAGATAGTGTAGCATATGGTAAAGACTATTGACTGAGATAGTGTCTCATACATAGTTACCAAATTCGGCCGAATCGGACTGAAGAATTCGAAAATTTTTACTGAAGAATGTTGCTTAGGATTTTGTGTTATGTCCAGTCATAGTGTCTCATACATAGTTACCAAATTCGGCCGAATCGGACTGAAGAATTCGAAAATTTTTACTGAAGAATGTTGCTTAGGATTTTGTGTTATGTCCAGTCCTGTGCATCTATTTCCCTCCTTTGCTTCCTCCTGTTCATCTATACTATAATAACAATGTTAAATTGTGTATTGTTGTGTGTCAGCCACTAGAACCAATGCATTTCTCCTTGATATTACCCATATCTACCAGTGTTTATTTCGATCTATGTGTTTTCTTGAGTTTAAAAATGCATAATTCATAATGACACTATCATTATGCCGGCATCGCTTGAACGGCCTAGTCAGTCGAGATGGTTGAAAGTGGCTGCTTCTCCTATAATCCACACATCAGAGGTATTATCTGATGAAGTTTTATACCCCAACCTTTCAAAGTTAATTTTAGAGAAGTGTATTAATGTGGTGGAGATTGGAACATTACCAAAGGCACTCACATCTGTCACATTTAAAATACATGATAAATTAACCTCTTTGAACTAGAATTTACAAATATTTATTTCACAACTTAAAATACATGATAAATTAACCCCTTCGAACTAGAATTCCATATTCATTCTTGTAACCTTTTGTGTAAATGAATATTACATGTATGTGTTTCACTTAACAAAGGTTATTAATTAACTTGATTATGTTTACAACTTCTAAAAATATACATTGAGATCTTAAAATGATTTACTATGAACTTGAAAGATATAGTGAATTTTCTTTTTCTTTTTTTTCTTTATTTTTTTATAGATATCTTTTCAACCAATTGAGAGGTTTACAACATACCAATGAAGGTAGAATAGTCAACTCAAGACGTCTTTCAATGTTTGAATTCGATGAAATGCTTTTTCCCTTTGTGAAGGCGAGGGGGCAATTTAAAATACATAATTCATAATGACACTAATTCATAATCCCGCCTAAAAAATAAAAAAAAAAAAACTCAAATTCAAATTAAATGAATAAATTCTAAAACAGTAAATTCTGATTAAAAAATAAATTCCCAAAATGTTCATGAATAAAACATAATTGTTACGTTCGACAATAAAATGAGCATTGTCAAGTCTTGACGTTCGAAAGCGGCGACTGACGATGTGGAATATAATATAACGTAGTTGACCCGTAAGTAGTCGATGCAGTTAGGGCTCATTCCACAAAAACGGGACTGGGTTAGGGCTCTGGCGTTTCGGCGATCGGGCCGTCCTTGTCTGGGAATTGAATTGAACGAAGCAAAATCCAAAATAAATTCCCACGATCAACGCCATCCACATGTGAGCGTTAGCTGCAAATATGGGTAGGGTTGCTGCTTCGCTGTAAGGCTGGCGCCGGCCCTGTCTTAGGGACGTCGTTGTCTCCCAAATATTCTGCTTTCTGCGAAAAAGGGATAACAAACTGTGTTACACAGATGGTGCATCATGCATGAATATTCTGTAGTTAAAAAAATGAAACAAAATAATAAGATTGAGATAGTGTATCATATGACATTACTCGCTTGTAGCATTGAAATATGGTAAAGACTATTGACTGAGATAGTGTCTCATACATAGTTACAAGTATTGAAATATGGTAAAGACTATAGACACTATCTCAGTCAATAGTGTCTATAACAAAAGTCAGCAAATGTGTTTTCACTAGCCATAAAAATTACTATAAAAAAAAGTTGATGATGACAACAACAACTACTTTACACTTCAAAGCATGCTACAAATCATATCAATTCAACAACATTTGTACCACTGGCCAACAAGAAAGGATTTCATAACTAGCATCCATCAAGATACCAAATACATCAACCAAATGGATATATGGCTATTCTCCATTCAGCATCATTTTCATAGAAAACAATGCATGGAAATTTCAGGATTTAATATCTTGTTTTAAAGAATTTGTGCCCAAAAAAAAATCCTTCTTTTAAAATCCCTTTATGGAAAAAGGACCCGTAGTGCAAACAATTAATAATAAAAAAATGTGTTTTTATTGGGCCTAAGAGAGGTGAGAGGCAAATAAAACCCAATTGTAATCTCCCCAATAACATAGGCAAATTAACACCCCAACGATAATCCCCATGCATATGCCTCTTTTGTATTCGTTTGCATGACACTTATGAGAATTTGTTATAATAGTCATTGCTTCGTAACAAACAAATGCAGGCCTTTGTTCCCACAAATACAAGTATGCATATCCACTTGTCTTGGATTGAAATTCAAATATGTTTCCCTTATGCCTAATTGTTGATCAGCCTGGAGGCAGTGAAGGGAAAATTCAGATTGCAACAAAAAAGCTGGAGTCGGCATATCTATAGAGGGTGAGCTCGAGATCAAAACCATGATCCACTATTAGACCAATTCATGATGGCATATTGCTGACATTTTCAAACTAGATCAACGATATAACCCAAAGCTCTTCTCTCTCAAAACATGAGCTCTTCTCTTTCAAAACATGAGCTTCAGATATTATACCATTTAGTTATCTCGTATGGATTCTAGAGATTCAGGGAGACGTGCACCCTTCTCCCCAGCTGAGAGAGTTGTACATGAGACTTAAACTGTAACAAAAATATTAGCATGTCGTTGAAGTATCTGTTGCACATGCAGATGCTCAACCGCCAAAAGAGTAAAGATCAACCCACTAGAAAAGCCGATTCCAAGTAATCTAACTCCGAATTTGGTCCCAATTGAATTTGAGCATCAATGATGAAAGGTTTTGATCCCCTCTATGGTTTACTAGAGTGATACTTCACAAATATGATTATAGTGGATGAATTCCCATTGATACTGTGATCTCAATACAACGATCAAATATTAGTGATCACTACAAAAAATAAAATAAAATTCGGTGCCAATATGAATCTCGAAACCCTGACTATGAAGAAGCCATGGGTATCAAACTTAGATCTGACCCGATCTATGTACACTCGATCACAAAGACCCCATTTAGGGCATGAAAAAATTAGGAAACTCCAAAAATGAATTCAGTAGGGCAAGAATCACCCACTCTGATACCATGTAAGAGTATTTTATTAATCACAATATCATGTAAAAGTACATAGAATACCTCCATTATATATCAATGAAGGAGGTTTAGTGTTAGTTAAGGGTAACTACGACAACTGGGACAGATGCAAGTCCCTATTGAGCTTACAACTCACCATACTTAGCTGATAAGGAAATGAGGCATTGGAAAATCCATTTCTAACAAAACTAGTGACAATTTATATTTTGTTGTCTCTCTAGATCTGCAATAAGATTGGAAACCAAGAGTCCGCGACTGCTTTGGACCCCCAAGTGTTTTGAGATTTAGATATTTTGGAAGAGTTTTCTCACCTGGTTCCTGACCCTGGCTACACCAAGGAAAGAAGGGAATTGTTCCTCAAGTCCATAACTTTACATTAGAAGATGAGGACTTTGCTTGATAGGGTCTTAAAAGACACACATGGGATATACCATATCTTTTCTTCTATGGAAGACATTAAACTAGTTCAAAGGAATCAATGCTTTTACTTGGAATGACTGGATGCAAGGCTTGAACATCTGGAAATCCATTTGCAATGTTAATCTAACCTCCTTGCTCCCAAAAGACTCGCCCTTGTTACTTATTCTTACTCTTAAATGGGTGGAATGCTTAGTGACAATTTTTTGTATTACAATTATGTTATAGTTAGACTTGTTTTCATGAATTATGTTGGTGGTTAAAAATATCTAGTTTCCCTTGAGACAAATTAAAAACACCTATAGAGTTCCATAATTAAGTTATGACTAATTAAATAATTTACTATATTTTCATACTATTATATATATATATATAAACTAAAATTGTTTTCTTTTGCAATTAGAAACTATAACCTGATATGAAAAGTAGACTCACATTAATTCACTATAACCGGATATGAAGAGTAAACTCACATTAACTGTTATATATACCTAATAAGTATTTTATGAACTGTGGAATAATGATGGATAACTTACCATCAAATTTATTTCATGGATTTGTAAATATCCATTCACAATTTTCTTAAAATTATCGAAATTTTGGCATACATGTCATTGATTAGTGGAATAAATGACATCAAGGATGACGAGAGGTTAAGTGTTCAATTATATCTCTGTATTTAACATTATTCATAGAAAACAATTAACCCTTTTCATAGCATATAATTTATTTTTCAATGTTAAATTTTGATAGAGAACTAGCAACCTCCCCAGATATATGCGACAATTCATAAGCCACATATCATGGACTCATAATGGACAAGGTGTGGCCTGATCAGAGGTGATCACAAGAATTGGCATGGGTATATTTGGATATGGTCTTTATTCAGTTTTCCCGTGTTTTGTTATTTTGTACTTTGTCACATTTTAAAGAAGCAATCAAATATGTTGTAATAATTTTGGGTAGGAGAGCCATCGTACGACGAGACAGCTAGTCAATCAGACAGTTGGAGCTCGGCTAAGATATTTTGTAAATATTGTTCAAAGATTCCCCTCTCCTTATAAATAGATGGAAGAAACACTTAAACGAGGTTCCCAATCTCTGCATTCTAAAGGCCCGAATTTTTCTTTTGCAAGTTTTGAGGTTTGTTTGTAGAGAGAGTGTTTCCACTTTCGTTCAATTTGCTTGTTCATAAGGTGCTCAGGCATATACAATTGTTAAATGTAATGGACTACTGATTTGGACTCCATATTCAAAGATTAATGAAACAATTTGGTTGATTCCAATCTGAGCAATGCACATTATGTTTTTCCCTTTGTTTATCATTTCATGTATGTCTTTCCTCTTCTAAAATTATGTTATGAAGCAGGCAGTTTCACTCTCTCATGGGTTTATGTATGCTGCTAAGTAGTGAGAAGTACCCGTGTAAACACATTTACTTGTTTTATTTGATAGTCTGCAGTGCTTGTGTAATCATAGATTTACTTGTGTTATTTGATATCCTACAATACATGTATGCAAGCACATATTTACTTATGCTAATTGGTGACAAATGTATTCATGAGGCATAGAGGTTGAGACCTTAATTCGTGCTCCACTTTTTCTGCATTTTCACCTCCTCACCCTTCCATATTTCTGCTAGATTGTTGCCTATGATTTTGTGTTATGTCCAGTCCTCTGCATTGATTTCCCTCCCTTTCCTTCCTCCTATTCATCTATACTACAATAACAATGTTAAACTGTGTATTTTTGTGTGTCAGCCACCAAAACCAACACATTTCTTTTTGACATTAGTCATATCTACTAGTGTTTATTTCAATCTATGTGCTTGCTTTAATTTACCTTGGTTAAGGGCTATTGAACCAATTATGTGACATATGGAGTGCATCAGAAAGCCTTTAGATAATCTTCAAAATCACTCATCTCAGATGCCCTAGGCACTGGTCTCCTATGAACCCAGAGATTGTCTCTAAGAGGCTTCTATATCTTCTGAAAGCAATTGTGTGACAGGCAATAGAAAAAGCTACAACATCTTTCTGGCGCTGTTGTTGGGGAACGACAAAAATTATTTTTTCTGTGGGTATGACAATTTTTACATTCCCTCTGTCAGGTGAGCAAGGGAAGTGTGGGTTGAAGATCTCTCACCTTGGCGACTCCATTCTTTTAATCTTATTGTAAACATATTTCTTTGGCCTAGAACAATATATATCAATTCCAATCCCAACTAGAAGGATCATGGATGAGATTAAAAGAGTTGAGCATCAAATATCAATTTGGGGGTAGTGAGGCATGCCTATTTTAGTTGTTGACTTCCAAGAGAACAATGACATAAGGTCTAGTACTCAGATGTTGGGCTAGTATCATTCGAAGGTTGGCCTCACTTGGGTGAATTGAGCCTTATGCCTAAGCAGGAGTTGTATATAAATAAGCTCACTATGTGAGTATTTAATTTCCAATTTTTAGAGTTTGTAATTTTTCATTTTAGTTTTTTGAGGAAAGGACTCCCAACAAATAAAGTTCCATGGAGATTTTTTGGTTTTATAGGTTCGATATATTTTTGACTCCATTCCCAACGGTGAAGGCTACTAGTTTGCAGTTTCTCACACCTTGCCAGCAAGGCATTGTCCCCAATTGGAGCCAATGTTGTCAATTACTACAAAATGTGTTTCTGGCTCTCCAAAGAGTAAATGAGAAGAGAAGTTTGCAATCATTTTCCAAGCAACAGAAGGAATCAAAGCCTAAATCAGACCCTCTCCATTAGAAAGTGCTCTAAACAAGCTTTCCAACGATATTTGGAAGTCCAAAAATGGACTCTTGGATCAAAATATATGGTCTACTGAAGTTCAAGGATTGAAGCCTTGGGAAGGAATACTAGAGGTTCGATATATCGGAGATCGCATATCAAAGGTCCAAAGATACCGGTGATTGCAATATCATAGCATCAACCATATCGGTGATGGAAACATGGAATCGATATGGAATTGCTCCAATAAGGAAGTATATGGATTTAAAAAATGCATGAATCGGTAGCTGCAAGATTGAATGCAGGAACATAGGAGTTGGTCTCAAGTGTAACAGTGATTGTCAAAGATCTTTGGGTCAAGGCAGCAAGGACCATAGTCTGCAAGAAAGAGTGTTGGGTCTACCGTGAGGTGATACAAGCCATCTCTGTGCTCTGACGCACATCTTTAGTGAGATAAATGGAGGTATAGGACTCAGGAAGCAGTGTGCAAGTCACCTGAGAATTAGTTTCTCAACATGGAGCTCCACGCAGTAATGGAATGAAAGACTATGAGGTCAATCTATATTTCGACACGGTGACAAGAAACCGAGAGTTAGTTGCTCCTTTCTCCAGAAAGTGGGGAATTCAACAAGTTAAGGCACAGATGAGAGGTGAACCTGTCGAGTAACAAAGGAGGAACATCATGGAAAAGGTGTGGCATGATCAGAGGCGAACAAAGGAATTGGCATGGAGATATTTTTCTATAATCAATATTTAGTTTTCCCATGTTTTGTTATTTTGTACTTTGTTGCATTTTAAAGAAGCAATCAAATCTGTTGTAATAATTTTGGACAACAGAGCCATCGCAAGCTGAGACAGCTAGTCGATCAGAAAACTGGAGCTCAGCTGAGATATTTTGTAATTGTTGTTCAAATCTTCCTCTCTCCTTATAAATAGAAGGAAAAAACACTTAAATGAGGTTCCTAATTTCTACATTCTAGAGGCCCGAATTCTACTTTGGCAAGTTTTGAGCTCTGTTTGTAGAGAGAGTGGTTCCACTTTGGTTCAATTTGCTTGTTCATGAGGTGCTCGAGCATATACAATTGTTAAAAGTAATGCACTGGTGATTTGGACTCCATCTTCAAAGATTAATGAAACAGTTTGGTTGATTTCAATCGGAGCAATGGACACTATGTTTTCCCCTTTGTATATCATTTCATATATGTCTTTCCTCTTCTGAAATTGTGTTATGGAACTACCAGTTTCACTCTCTCATGGTTGTATATATGCCGCTAAGTAGTGAGAAGCACCTATGTAAACATATATTTACTTGTGTTATTTGATAGCCTGTTGTACCTATGTAATCAAATGATTTACTTGTGTTATTTGATAGCCTACAATACCTGTATGTAAGCACCAATTTACTTATGCTAATTGGTGACAAATGTATGCATGAGGCATATAGGTTGAGAACTTAATTCACGCTCCACTTTTTCTACATTTTCAACTCCTCACTCTTCCATATTTCTACTGAATAATATTGCTTAGGATTTTGTGTTATGTCCAATCCTCTGCATCGATTTCCCTCCTTTGCTTCCTCCTATTCACCTATACTATAATAACAATGTTAAATTGTGTATTGTTGTGTGTCAGCCACTAGAACCAATGCATTTCTCCTTGAGATTACCCATATCTACCAGTGTTTATTTCGATCTATGTGTTTGTTTGAGTTTACCTTAGCGAAGGGCTATTGAACCTATTTCATGACATATGGAGTGCAACATAAAACCTTTAGATAATCTTCAAAAACCCTCATCTCAGATGCCCTAGGACTAATCTCCTATCAACCCAAAGAATATCTCTAAGAGGCTTCTATATCTACTCAAAAAAATTATATGACAAAAGATATAAAAAGCTACAACAAATTCCATGGCTAGTTATATTTTAACATTCCCAAATTAGTTTATTAGTTTCTAAAGTCTTTAAATGTAAAATATTTATTAGTTTAGTCTAAGCTAAAATATTTATGTGCTCATTAAAGGTGTGATTACTCTAAAATTCTAATGTTTTACACAAGCAAACCCAACCGAGATCTATTAAATTGAATCACTAAAATAGAGCTATAAATGTACAATAATATCTTTTCGACTTGACCATACATGGTTTTATCTATCCAAATCGCGGTTATTGGGCCTCGAATTCGATGTTCTATGGAAGCTCTTTTTTTTTTCCAATTTTTTATTTTTATTTTTATTTTTTTGACTGATTATAGTTAAAAAAAATTGCAAGGTCATAAAATTGTTTATTTGACATATCAAGCATTTAAGTTATTAGCCACACGTTTACTAGTGGAGGAGGCCAATCTTCACTATCTCAAATCTAAAGATTTACAAAATTCTTTTCAGAGTTTATTCTATAATTGTGGCGATTGGATTTTTTACTTATTAGGAATATTCTATAATCGTGATTGGTTATTTACTTATTACGAATATTTTTCTTCATTTTTAGAGATAAACTCATAAAAACTTATATCAAAACAAATTGTTAACTTATAAAAACCTATATTAAAACAAATTGTTATTGCCATTTCAATAATGAATTTTTTTCCATTTACAATGATTAATTTTTGGCCAGGATGTATCTCTGCTATTTAAATAATTGAAAATATTGAATTTTCACTTTTGTTTTAAAAATAAATTAATGTTAATCTAAATTCAATGATATAATAATCTAAAAAATTATCTTATTATCACTATAAATCATAGTTAGCCAGTTGGAGTTTGAATTCGAATACGAATTCAATTCGATACAAAAAAATAAAAAAAATCGACTCTCTAAAATTAAATACGGAAAAAATTCGCCAATACACATCTTACACTATTCGCCAATATACATCGTACACCATTATAATAACATTTTTTCTTAAATTTTGAATAATCTAAATTAACAATTTAATTATATTATAGAAGTTGCAAATAAAATTAGACATTGAAATTAGTAGAAACAATTATTCTTCAATGGAAGTGAATGAGATATTGAAATTAGTAGAAACAACTCCTCTTCAATAGAAGTGAATAAGATACAATGGGGAGAACAAACTCTTTAACATTAAAAAAAGGAACCTTTAAAATTGTAAGTTGGTCAATCAAAAGATAGTAACTAATGTTGTAGTTTTTAATGATAAATATTTAGGGAATTTTTTAATTAGTAAAGTAAAATATAAATAAAAAAATCATCAAATTAGAACTATCAAGAATCATCAAATTAGAATTCTTGCTTTTTTCCTAATTGTTCAAATAGAAGTGAATAAGATATTGGAATTAGTAGAAACAATTCCTCTTGGTCAATCAAAAGATAGTAACTAATGCCGTAATTTTTAATGATCAATATTTAAACAATTTCCTAATTACTAACTGAATAAAATATAGATAAAAAATCATTAAATTAGAACTATCAAGAATCATCAAAGTAGAAATATCTTGTTATTTTCCTAATTGTACCAAAAGATAGTATCTAATGCTTTAATTTTTAATGACGAATATTTAGACAATTTCCTAATTACTAACGGAATAAAATATAGATAAAAAATCATTAAATTAGAATTATCAAGAATCATCAAATTAGAACTATCTTGCTATTTTCCTAATTGTTTAAAGATTTAAAAACCATATTATATTTTCTTTACAAATTTCTTAAAAGAAAAAAACTAAATTACAACCAATTTAAAAAACTAAATTACAACCAATTTTATTATGAATAAATAGTTCCAATTACATTACTCACTCATCAAAGAATTATAAAAAAGAGATTAAAATTATAAAAAGAGAAAAAAATATTTTATTGTAAAAAAAAAAAAAAAAAAAAACAAAAAATATTTTATTGTTAAAATAAAGATTTAATATAAAAACCATTTATTTAATTTTTATACCTACTTTTAGGGAATTTTTTATTTTTAATATAAAAATTAAACAAACATTAAAAAAACAATGTAAAAATTAATAACAAGTCAAATTTATTAACACATCAAAATAATTTTGATATAAATAGAACTTTGAATTTTTTAATCATTAATCACAACAGTATTGCAGAACAAACCGGGAAAATTAAGTTTTTAACAGCTTATTAGTTTTAAACATCTATATAAACGGAGAATTACGTTCAATCGTTCAATATCTACAACTACATGATTAAACTAAGGCACAGAAAATGGAAAATGGAGTACGAACAACTTCTTGAAAAACACAAATCAAAGAAAATTTTAAAAATAAATTTGGGAGACTGATGTGTCCGAACGGAATTTCAGCGTATTAATGGCCGAATCAGACCGAATTGCCGAATTTTTGAATTCTTCAGTCCGATTCGGCCGAATTCGGTAACTATGTATGAGACACTATCTCAGTCAATAGCCTTTACCATATTTCAATACTACAAGCGAGTAATGTCATATGATACACTATCTCAATCTTATTATTTTGTTTAATTTTTTTAACTACAGAATATTCATGCATGATGCACCATCTGTGTAACACAGTTTGTTATCCCTTTTTTGCAGAAAGTAGAATATTTGGGAGACAACGACGTCCCTAAGACAGGGCCGGCGCCAGCCTTACAGCGAAGCAGCAACCCTACCCATATTTGCAGCTAACGCTCACATGCGGATGACGTTGATCGTGGGAATTTATTTTGGATTTTGCTTCGTTCAATTCAATTCCCAGACAAGGACGGTCCGATCACCGAAACGCCAAAGCCCTAACCCAGTCCCGTTTTTGTGGAATGAGCCCTAACTGCATCGACTACTTATGGGTCAACTACGTTATATTATATTCCACATCGTCAGTCGCCGCTTTCGAACGTCACGACTTGACAATGCTCATTTTATTGTCGAACGTAACAATTATGTTTTATTCATGAACTTGCGTGAATTAATAGATGGACAGTTCATTTTGGGAATTTATTTTTTAATCAGAATTTACTGTTTTAGAATTTATTCATTTAATTTGGATCGTTCAGAAGGTCAAGGCCCCTTCAATAAATAAGTAATTGAGCCAAGCACCAGCATTTATGCATGTGAAGGATCTATTAAGCAAGGGCTGGGGGTGTGATGCTAGCCTCGGGTTGTCAGGTTTAGACACGCATCCTAGCAAGGCGGGAAGCAAACCCTTGCTCGGTTTTTTTCGACAAGCCCACCAAGAAATCTAATTAATCCCAACTAGGCCGGCCAGCTAGCCAGCAAGCTATAGAAGACGAGTTGTTCCGAAGCGAGCCTAAAGCAAGCCAGCCAGGTTTTTGGCCCCACCACGAGAGACAAGCCAAGTGCCACAGAGATGTGGTTGAACATAACGCATCACAATGCATGATTGAAACGTGGCTGAAGAGTAGGACAACGGTGACAATTACCATTCTATGTTAATCTTGCGTGTTGGATAGCTGGGCGAAAAAGCTTAAAGGTTTGGTTAGTACTCGCAGTAGTAGCAAACATGAGCTGAAGTTCTCTCGACTGTCAATGAGACTATTTATTGAAGACATCTTGTCTATTCACGACCTCCTTATCAGCGACGCACCATCTCTCAAATGCTCCTTCTCGGGTTGTACTGTTGTTGCGATGACGCTGCACAGAGGTGGCCAGGGTGGAAGAAGAATTTATTGTGATGGTGTTGCACAAAGGTGGCCAAGGTAGAAGAGGAATTACTTCCAGAGGTGGGCGCTTGGTTGTTCATGGCTAAAGGTGTCAGAGATGTGCTCCTCATTATTTATTGGATTTGACCTATTATTTATGAAATCCTACCAAACGGTGGGAAATAGCATCATTGATCTGCTCGTAAAGCAACACGGCGTCACAACGAAAGAAACAGCTCCACAACACCAGAACTGGGTCAATCAGAGAGAGTGATTCTATAAAAAAATAGAAGAGTGTGATACTCTATATGAATGCTCAGCAAAGTGATTCTATTCATCCTCAGGGGATCGAAGTTGGCATGACAGTCCCCCCTTCGAGAGAAAGCCAATTGGGTAGATTGAGATTGGGTATGTATGCATTCATTGAAAATATAGAAACACTGTACTGCTTGCTACTTTCTTGAAATTGCTTTCACCTACAAATTTTCACCATTGTTGCTTTCTTGATGGTTCCATCTGGTAAATATTGTTAATGTTGTTATCTCGCCTCTATTGTCTTTGTAGGTGAACCCTGGAAACAGTTCAGATTTGTCATTACACATGCGCTGCCCCTCTATTGTCTTTGTAGGTGAACACTGGACATGGTTCAGATTTGTCGCTGCACATGGCTGTAGGCTGGGGCTGCTCAGAGGGTTTGGGGAAAATTAAAAACCATAGTGCCACCATAAATCATTTGAGGCGTTAACATCTTGGGATCATTCAATGATTCGAGCCCCATATAGCCTTTGAAAAGAGAGAGGCGTTGGGACAGAGACTGGAGAGCAGGTTTCCAAATGGATATAAGTAAGAGTCATTTCCTAAGTATGTTAGCTTTCTCTACAAGCATGAAATCAAATTCAGTTCACGGCCAGAGGTTTAGGTCAGGTCAATATGGAGGCTGAGATGAGGGAAGCGGTAGGAAGAGGAAGTTCATAGAAATAAAAAGGAACTGACACTCTACTAGATGGCGACCGGGCTGGCGCGCATTGGCGAAGGCGCACGAAGGCGCACACGGGCGGGCGTGCACGGGCAGCGTGCACGCCGAGCGATCTGTGGTGCAGGCGGATAGCGAAACAAGTAAGCGACGAACAGCGATATATGCGACAAGTGTTATGCGTGACATCATGTTTATACGCCGATTTGGGATGGCGTTAAACGTGGAGAAGCCGACCTGTGTGTGGGCGCGATGAAGGGTTGCGTGTGCAGGGTTGGGGCGTCGGCCGAGGGGCTTCGCCCACCCCACCCACACGTTACACTCCATATATATATACGCATAAGACTTGGCATTTGGACATCAATTCGACAATCACTTCTCTTGCTCTACGCACAAAGGGAGGAAGCGCAACATGAGCACATAGCTCATGCGCACTTGGTGAATTTCGCAGAAAATCATCTCTTGGTTTGTGGTTGAGGTGAATGAGTTGTGAAGGGTTGAACGTGCAGAATTGTGCAGAAATATACGAGTGTCTTGGTGGCCGTGTGTGGCACCCGCTCACGTATAAAAGGTGCAGATTCTCTATTGTAGGTAGGTTGCCTTGTATGTATAAATTTGGCTAAGTATTGGCTTGATCTTGCAAGCACACTAGCTCATTGTACTATTGAAATTCTGATAAAATATATATTGTTGGGCAGATTGTTCGGGAGTTGCCCCTCCCCTTTATATCGTGCAATTGCTGTTTTATATTTCTGTGGATAATGATTAAGTATGGGTGATCATTGATATAAAGGTTTAATGCTTTTTACTTGGTTACGAAAAACAAACTAAGTATCGGTTGTGAATTAGGCGTAGTCCTCACACTTAAGTATTGTTAAAAAGAAAAAGTGGGGTGGTGCCGCACCTCGCCGGCACGGTTGGAAGACTACCGTAGGGTTGGGGGTGTGACAGGTGGTATCATAGCTAGCAAATCTCGTGGCCGTGGAGACAGGTTCTTGCAGGGAAAGAGGTTGGTGAAACACTCTAAGTGTGGCATCAAGGACTTGGGTTGCAGGTGAAGCAGGTGCATGGTCGAAACTCGATTACAAAGAAAGAAAAGGTTAGCAATGGCTGAATCACGTGCCGAGTCTAATCGTAGCCCCGTGGACACTTTCGATCTGATGCAGAAAGTGGTGGAAAGGGTGGAATTCTTACAGACTCATTTTGGAGAAAGGTTTGACCTTGTTGTGGAAGAACAAAAGGCATTCTTGAAGATGAAAGATGAGCTCGATGAACTCCGAACTCAACATGAGTACACTGACTTGATGTGTACACAACTCGAATTAAGGGTCAAGGACATTGAAGCTTCAAGGGACCAAGGTCTAGCAGAGATCATGGACTTGAAGAAAGCTCTTGATGAAGCCAAGGATGAAATAGCGGTGTTGAAGAAGGCTATGAGGCATGGCTCAGGTGGAGGAGTGCCTCATGTGAAAGTCAAGGAACCGGATTCATTCGATGGTACAAGGAGCGCAAAGACTCTTGGTAACTTCTTGTGGGACATGGAGCGATACTTGGAGAGATTGGATCTATCCGATGATGAGACTAAGGTCAAAGTTGCTGCTCAATTCCTCACAAAAGATGCCAAGATGTGGTGGAGAAAAAGGATGGATCAGGTTGCAAATGGAAGTGCTACCGACATCACTTCTTGGGATGACATGAAAGGAGCCTTGCAGGCCCATTTTAGTCCTCAGTATGAAACATGGGAAGCTAGGATGAAGATTAAGTTTATAAAGCAAACCGGGAACCTTCAAACTTATCAAAGGGAGTTTGCAAGTGCGGTCCTTGAGCTACCTGATATGGCGGAAAGAGACAAGGTATTCAATTTCATTGTTGGATTGAAGCCTTGGGCACGCAATGAGGTGAAGAGACAAAGGATTCGTACACTTGAAGAAGCCTTTGCTGCAGTTGACAGGTTGGTTGAACACTATGATGAGACTTCTGATGATAGGAAGAAGAAATCTGATAAACCGAAAGAGAAGAAGAAGGAAGAGACTTCGAAGTTTGATGATTCGAAGGGAAAGAAGGTCTTGAAGTGTTGGATTTGTGCAGGGCCACATATGGTGAAGAATTGTCCCTCTAAACCGAAGTTGGCTGCCATAGCACAATCTAGTGCGAAAGATGAAGGTGTTTCTGTGGGTATGATGCAGGTTCTTAGCACTGCTGCTACTACAGAGGTACTCTCTCGAAAGGATCCCGAGAGGAACAAGTTGGAGTATGTCCGGATGAAAGTTGGAGATGCTGATATACTCACTATGGTAGATAGTGGGGCTTCTCACAATTTCATGGGAGAAGATACTGCAAAGAAAGTTGGGCTGAAATATGTTCCTATCAAGGCACATATGAAGACGGTGAACTCTCCTCCGAATGAAGTTCTTGGTGTGGCTGAACAAGTGGACACTACACTTGGTGATTGGACCGGGAAGGTGGACTTCACCATTGTGAGGATTGATGACTATGAGGCCGTACTTGGGATGGAATTTATGAAGCAATATGATGCGATGATCGTTCCACACTTGAAGAAGTTGTACATCTATGATGGAAGGGAAGATGTACCCATAGGTGTTCCTACCTTTGGGGTCACTAGGCCGAATCATGAAGTGGCAACAATGCAGGTGAGGAGTGATGAAGGCATGGATGATGTATGTAAGTGTTTGTCCAAGGCAGAGACAAAGCTTACCGAACAATCCTTGGTTATCAAGTCACTTTCAGATAGCATCTTGGACTTGACAAGAAGGCTAGAGGTGATTGAGGATGAGGAGGATGAACCATATATGAGACCAAGTGAGGACCGGGTTACTTACTTACAGAGATTGGAGGTTGAAGATCCTGATAGGTGGATCGAATTGATTAGTGAGGGGGAGCCTACAAGCTCTCACCCCTATACATCTTCTTAGAGAGACAAGAAGATGGGGCTCATTGTTAGCTGCTCATGGCAGTGAGCCCCTAAGCAGTTGAGCAGGTTATGATGGTGCAGGGATGGCTTGGCATCAAGCATCATGACATGTTGCAGATGGATGGAGATTACTTCATGGACCTGAGCATGGATTATTCTGATGGAGTTCAGGATGTGGCAGATGTTTTGGGAAACAACTGATGATGACATGGGGATGTTCACTCTCATTGTTTGAGCGTGATGGTTGGACTGATCACCTGACCAGTTCAGACATGGGGTCGCGAAGTGTACTGAGATGTGTTGACATTAGGAGGAGTATCATGGCAGCTGAGCACTTGGAACACATGGAGCTATTGTGTTGATGAGGTCTCATAACAGATGAGCACATTGGACACATGATGGAGGAAGGTGTTTTCTTGAGGCACTTGACTTGATGATGGAGTGTTCTCTTGAAGCACTTGACTTGACACTTGATAGTTGATGACATGATGGAGGACATTGTTGCAGTGGACGTGTAGCTTGGTGTTGAAAGGATCAACCTTTCATGATGGAGAGCAGCATGGTGACATTGTGGTAGTTGGTCGATGGTCATGGACATCGATGACATACCTTGGTATGGAGTATCATGGTGACAGTTAGTCACTTGGATGAGACATGGTGGAGATGGAGGCCTACATATGTTGCAGGGATGTTTGCCGTATGTGAGGGGAGTCGACATCATGGTGGATGCTTGGAGTTGGGATGTTGTCGAGGACGACAACGACTTCAGGTGGAGGGGGATGTACCGCCCTAGGAGATTTGGCAACGGTGCGACGGGCGCACGACGTGATGAGGCGCCTCGGGCATGCGCCGGGTGACTTGGGAGGGCGCGCACGGTGGATTGGCGATCGAGCGAGCGCGCGTAGGCTGGCGCACACGATGGGTAGATGACCGGGCGGAGTGCACGACCGGGCAGCGTGCACGATGGATTGGCGACCGGGCAGGCGCGCGTAGGCGGCGCTGCACCATGGCGACCGGGTGGGCGGCAATGGCGAAGGCGCACGAAGGCGCACACGGGCGGGCGCGCACGGGCAGCGTGCACGCGGGGCGACCTGCGGTGCTGGCGGACAGCGAAATAAGTAAGCGACGAACAGCGACATATGCGACAAGTGTTATGCGTGACAGCATGTTTATACGCCGACTTGGGATGGCGTTAAACGTGGAGAAGTCGACCTGTGTGTGGGCACGATGAGGGGTTGTGTGTGCAAGGTTGGGGCGTCGGCCGAGGGGCTTCGCCCACCCCACTCACACGTTACACTCCATATATATATACGTATAAGACTTGGCATTTGGACATCAATTCGACAATCACTTCTCTTGCTCTACGCACAAAGGGAGGAAGCACAGCATGAGCACATAGCTCATGTGCACTTGGTGAATTGCACAGAAAATCATCTCTTGGTTTGTGGTTGAGGTGAACGAGTTGTGAAGGGTTGAACGTGCAGAATTGTGCAGAAATATATGAGTGTCTTGGTGGCCGTGTGTGGCACCTGCTCACGTATAAAAGGTGCAGATTCTCTATTGGAGGCAGGTTGCCTTGTATGTATAAATTTGGCTAAGTGTTGGCTTGATCTTGCAAGCACACTAGCTCATTGTACTATTGAAATTATGATATAATATATATTGTTGGGCAGACTGTTCGGGAGTTGCCCCTTCCCTTTATATCGTGCAATTGCTGTTTTATATTGCTGTGGATAATGATTAAGTATGGGTGATCATTGATATAAAGGTTTAATGCATTTTACTTGGTTGCGAAAAACAAACTAAGTATCGGTTGTGAATTAGGCATAGTCCTCACATTTAAGTATTGTTAAAAAGAAAAAGTGGGGTGGTGCCGCACCTCGCCGGCACGGTTGGAAGACTACCGTAGGGTCGGGGGCGTGACATTGGGAGTCAGGCTGTTGGTGTCCCAGAAGATGTTGAACTTTCCGTTTGTGGGAGAAGGGGAAGCGGATCCGGTCGTATAATCGATGGCGAATGAGAGAAGGAAGTGGACCTCCACCGCCGGATTGATTGGCACATCTGAAAATTTCACGCCGTTGCTGTAGGCGCCTATGTATTCCCTCAAGATATGGTCGTTCGCTCCTGCACACAGATGCACACAAATAGAAGAATGTTATGTTATGCCTAATAATTTTCATAAACAAAACAAGTTTAAGCAATTCTGGATTCCAAAAGCGCTTCCGTACCCATAGCGATAGGAAGCAGATTATGCAGCAAAAGAACAATAGCCAGAAGTTTGCGTATCTCCATGGAGGCCATTACTACACCCAGCAACCGCTCTGGATTGATTGATATTGTTATCGAACGCAACACCAGATTGATTTATATTGCGTTACCACTCTGAGCCTCTTTATATAGACCCCTGAAAAGATCAATCATGGTTATGGTGAGCATGAATTGATTTGGTCAAAACTTAGTTGTCGACGTTAGTGATAGAAAAAGCAGTGGTGCAGCAAAGGTCAAGGATTCATGGTATGACTAAGTGAACGAATACGATTCCTGGAATATGGTATCTGAATGATTCCTTAATAAGTTCACAGGTTCATTTCTGGTAAATTTTGTAAATTTTGTTAATAATTGCTATGAAAAGTCAAGGATTCATGTATGATTAATTGAATGGATACGATGGGGCTAGATAGGCTCCGGGAAATTTCTAGAATATGGTGTCTGAATGATCCTTAATAAGTCCATAGATTCGTTTCTGGGAATTTTTCTAAAATTTGTTAAAAAGTTCTATGAAAAGTTTCAAGAAATTTATTACAATTACAAATCTGAAATTTGAAATATGAATAGGAAATAATTTTATAGAGTATTAAGTTTATTTATATATTTAAAATTATAATTTTATTAAAAAATATTATTATTAAGGTAAAAAGAAAAAATAAGTCCACAAAATTATACTTTATCATTTTAAGTTTGAATCTGTGATCTTTTAAAAAGAAATACACGCTCTTAACTATTACACCCATTCAATTTAGTGTGATTGAAACCAGATACAATATTCAAATAATTTTTTATCACTTAAATACCATCAAACCACCTATCAAGAGTGTCACTCCTTAAAACTCACATAATCACACCAAAAAAAACTCAAATTCAAATTAAATGAATAAATTCTAAAACACTAAATTCTGATTAAAAAATAAATTCCCAAAATGAACTGTCCATCTATTAATTCAGGCAAGTTCATGAATAAAACATAATTGTTACGTTCGACAATAAAATGAGCATTGTCAAGTCCTGACGTTCGAAAGCTGCGACTGACGATGTGGAATATAATATAACGTAGTTGACCCGTAAGTAGTCGATGCAGTTAGGGCTCATTCCACAAAAACGGGACTGGGTTAGGGCTCTGGCGTTTCGGCGATCGGGCCGTCCTTGTCTGCGAATTGAATTGAACGAAGCAAAATCCAAAATAAATTCCCACGATCAACGCCGGCCCTGTCTTAGGGACGTCGTTGTCTCCCAAATATTCTGCGTTCTGCGAAAAAGGGATAACAAACTGTGTTACACAGATGGTGCATCATGCATGAATATTCCGTAGTTCAAAAAATGAAACAAAATAGTAAGATTGAGATAGTGTATCATATGACATTACTAAATATGGTAAAGACTATTGACTGAGATAGTGTCT
Organism: Pinus taeda; assembly: GCA_000404065.3. Lineage (NCBI taxonomy): Eukaryota > Viridiplantae > Streptophyta > Pinopsida > Pinales > Pinaceae > Pinus > Pinus taeda. The sequence continues at coordinate 59,617 of APFE031164770.1, read as the reverse complement.
CATGAGACCATAGTTACCAAATTCGGCCAAATTGGACTGAAGAATTCGAAAATTCGGCAATTCTGTCCGATTCGGCCATTAATACGCTGAAATTCCATTCGGACACATCAGTCTCCCAAATTTATTTTTAAAATTTACTCCATTTTCCATTTTCTGTGCCTTAGTTTAATCATGTAGTTGTAGATATTGAACGGTTGAACGTAATTCTCCGTTTATATAGATGTTTAAAACTAATGAGCTGTTAAAAACTTAATTTTCCCTGTTTGTTCTGCAATACTGTTGTGATTAATGATTAAAAAATTCAGAGTTCTATTTATATCAAAATTATTTTGATGTGTTAGTAAATTTGACTTGTTATTAATTTTTACATTGTTTTTTTAATGTTTGTTTAATTTTTATATTAAAAATAAAAAATTCCCTAAAAGTATGTATAAAAATTAAATAAATGGTTTTTATATTAAATCTTTATTTTAACAATAAAATAATTTTTTTGTGTTTTTTTCTTTTTTTTTACAATAAAATATTTTTTTCTCTTTTTATAATTTTAATCTCTTTTTTATAATTCTTTGATGAGTGAGTAATGTAATTGGAACTATTTATTCATAATAAAATTGGTTGTAATTTAATTTTTTAAATTGGTTGTAATTTAGTTTTTTCCTTTTAGGAAATTTGTAAAGAAAATATATGGTTTTTAAATCTTTTAAACAATTAGGAAAACAGCGAGATAGTTCTAATTTGATGATTCTTGATAATTCTAATTTAATGATTTTTTATCTATATTTTATTCCGTTAGTAATTAGGAAATTGACTAAATATTCGTCATTAAAAATTAAAGCATTAGATACTATCTTTTGGTACAATTAGGAAAATAACAAGATATTTCTAATTTGATGATTCTTGATAGTTCTAATTTAATGATTTTTTATCTATATTTTATTCAGTTAGTAATTAGGAAATTGTTTAAATATTGATCATTAAAAATTACGGCATTAGTTACTATCTTTTGATTGACCAAGAGGAATTGTTTCTACTAATTCCAATATCTTATTCACTTCTATTTGAACAATTAGGAAAAAAGCAAGAATTCTAATTTGATGATTCTTGATAGTTCTAATTTGATGATTTTTTTATTTATATTTTACTTTAGTAATTAAAAAATTCCCTAAATATTTATCATTAAAAACTACAACATTAGTTACTATCTTTTGATTGACCAACTTACAATTTTAAAGGTTCCTTTTTTTAATGTTAAAGAGTTTGTTCTCCCCATTGTATCTTATTCACTTCTATTGAAGAGGAGTTGTTTCTACTAATTTCAATATCTCATTCACTTCCATTGAAGAATAATTGTTTCTACTAATTTCAATGTCTAATTTTATTTGCAACTTCTATAATATAATTAAATTGTTAATTTAGATTATTCAAAATTTAAGAAAAAATGTTATTATAATGGTGTACGATGTATATTGGCGAATAGTGTAAGATGTATATTGGCGAATTTTTTCAGTATTGAATTTTAGAGAGTCCATGTTTTTTATTTTTTTGTATCGAATTGAATTCGTATTCGAATTCGAATTCAAACTCCAACTGGGTAACTATGATTTATAGTGATAATAAGATAATTTTTTAGATCATTATATCATTGAATTTAGGTTAACATTAATTTATCTTTAAAACAAAAGTGAAAATTCAATATTTTCAATTATTTAAACAGCAGAGATACATCCTGGCCAAAAATTAATCATTGTAAATGGAAAAAAATTCATTATTGAAATGGCAATAACAATTTGTTTTAATATAGGTTTTTATAAGTTAACAATTTGTTTTGATATAAGTTTTTATGATTTTATCTCTAGAAATGAAGAAAAATATTCATAATAAGTAAATAACCAATCACGATTATAGAATATTCCTAATAAGTAAAAAATCCAATCGCCACAATTATAGAATAAACTCTGAAAAGAATTTTGTAAATCTTTAGATTTGAGATAGTGAAGATTGGCCTCCTCCACTAGTAAATGTGTGGCTAATAACTTAAATGCTTGATATGTCAAATAAACAATTTTATGACCTTGCAATTTTTTTTAACTATAATCAGTGAAAAAAATAAAAATAAAAATAAAAAATTGGAAAAAAAAAGAGCTTCCATAGAACATCGAATTCGAGGCCCAGTAACCGCGATTTGGATAGATAAAACCATGTATGGTCAAGTCGAAAAGCACGAAAAGATATTATTGTACATTTATAGCTCTATTTTAGTGATTCAATTTAATAGATCTTGGTTGGGTTTGCTTGTGTACAACATTAGAATTTTAGAGTAATCACACCTTTAATGAGCCCATAAATATTTTAGCTTAGGCTAAACTAATAAATATTTTACAAATAAATATTTTACATTTAAAGACTTTAGAAACTAATAAACTAATTTGGGAATGTTAAAATATAACTAGCCATAGAATTTGTTGTAGCTTTTTATATCTTTTGTCATATAATTTTTTTGAGTAGATATAGAAGCCTCTTAGAGACATTCTTTGGGTTGATAGGAGATTAGTCCTAGGGCATCTGAGATGAGGGTTTTTGAAGATTATCTAAAGGTTTTATGTTGCACTCCATATGTCATGAAATAGGTTCAATAGCCCTTCGCTAAGGTAAACTCAAGCGAACACATAGATCGAAAAAAACACTGGTAGATATGGGTAATCTCAAGGAGAAATGCATTGGTTCTAGTGGCTGACACACAACAATACACAATTTAACATTGTTATTATAGTATAGGTGAATAGGAGGAAGCAAAGGACGGAAATCGATGCAGAGGATTGGACATAACACAAGATCCTAAGCAATATTCTTTAGTAGAAATATGGAAGAGTGAGGAGTTGAAAATGTAGAAAAAGTGGAGCGTGAATTAAGGTCTCAACCTATATGTCTCATGAATACATTTGTCACCAATTAGCATAAGTAAATTGGTGCTTACATACAGGTATTGTAGGCTATCAAATAACACAAGTAAATCTTTTGATTACATAGGTACAACAGGCTATCAAATAACACAAGTAAATACATGTTTACATAGGCGCTTCTCACTACTTAGCGGCATATATACAACCATGAGAGAGTGAAACTAGTAGTTCCATAACACAATTTCAGAAGAGGAAAGACATATATGAAATGATATACAAAGGGGAAAACATAGTGTCCATTGCTTCGATTAAAATCAACCAAACTGTTTCATTAATCTTTGAAGATGGAGTCCAAATCACCAGTGCATTACTTTTAACAATTGTATATGCCCGAGCACCTCATGAAAAAGCAAATTGAACCAAAGTGGAACCACTCTCTCTACAAACAGAGCTCAGAACTTGTCAAAGTAGAATTCGGGCCTCTAGAATGTAGAAATTGGGAACCTCATTTAAGTGTTTTTTCCTTCTATTTATAAGGAGAGAGGAAGATTTGAACAACAATTACAAAATATCTCAGCTGAGCTCCAGTTGTCTGATCGACTAGCTGTCTCAGCTTGCGATGGCTCTGTTGTCCAAAATTTTTACAACAGATTTGATTGCTTCTTTAAAATGCAACAAAGTACAAAATAACAAAACATGGGAAAACTAAATATTGATTATAGAAAAATATCTCCATGCAATTCCTTTGTTCGCCTCTGATCATGCCACACCTTTTCCATGATGTTCCTCCTTTGTTACTCGGCAGGTTCACCTCTCATATGTGCCTTAACTTGTTGAATTCCCCACTTTCTGGAGAAAGGAGCAACTAACTCTCGGTTTCTTGTCACCGTGCAGAAATAGAGATTGACCTCATAGTCTTTCATTCCATTACTCCGTGGAGCTCCATGTTGAGAAACTAATTCTCAGGTGACCTGCACACTGCTTCCTGAGTCCTATACCTCCATTTATCTCACTAAAGATGTGCGTCAGAGCACAAAGATGGCTTGTATCACCTCAAGGTAGACCCAACACTCTTTCTTGCAGACTGTGGTCCTTGTTGCCTTGACCCAAAGATCTTTGACAATCACTGTTACACTTGAGACCAACTCCTATGTTCCTACATTCAATCTTGTAGCTACCGATTCATGCATTTTTTAAATCCATATACTTCCTTATTGGAGCAATTCCATATCGATTCCATGTTTCCATCACCGATATGGTTGATGCTATGATATTGCAATCACCGGTATCTTTGGACCTTTGATATGCGATCTCCGATATATCTAACCTCTAGTATTCCTTCCTAAGGCTTCAATCCTTGAACTTCAATAGACCATATATTTTGATCCAAGAGTCCATTTTTGGACTTCCAAATATCATTGGAAAGCTTGTTCAGAGCACTTTCTAATGGAGAGGGTCTGATTTAGGCTTTGATTCCTTCTGTTGCTTGGAAAATGATTGCAAACTTCTCTTCTCATTTACTCTTTGGAGAGTCGGAAACACATTTTGTAGTAAGTGACAACATTGGCTCCAATTGGGGACAATGCCTTGCTGGCAAGGTGTGAGAACCTACAAACTAGTAGCCTTCACCGTTGGGAATGGAGTCAAAAATATATCGAACCTATAAAACCAAAAAATCTCCATGGAACTTTATTTGTTGGGAGTCCTTTCCTCAAAAAACTAAAATGAAAAATTACAAACTCTAAAAATTGGAAATTAAATACTCACATAGTGAGCTTATTTATATACAACTCCTGCTTAGGCATAAGGCTCAATCCACCCAAGTGAGGGCAACCTTCGAATGATACTGGCCCAACATCTGAGTACTAGACCTTATGTCATTGTTCTCTTGGAAGTCAACAACTAAAATAGGCATGCCTCACTGCCCCCAAATTGATATTTGATGCTCAACTCTTTTAATCTCATCTATGATCCTTCTAGTTGGGATTGGAATTGATATATATTGTTGTAGCCCAAAGAAATATGTTTATAATAAGATTAAAACAATGGAGTCGCCAAGGTGAGAGATCTTCAACCCACACCTCCTTTGCTCACCCGACAGAGGGAATGTAAAAATTTTCGTACCCACAGAAAAAATAATTTTTGTCATTCCCCAACAACAGCGCCAGAAAGATGTTTTAGTTTTTTCTATTGCCTGTCACACAATTGCTTTCAGAAGATATAGAAGCCTCTTAGAGACAATCTCTGGGTTCATAGGAGGCCAGTGCCTAGGGCATCTGAGATGAGTGATTTTGAATATTATCTAAAGGCTTTCTGATGCACTCCATATGTCACATAATTGGTTCAATAGCCCTTAACCAAGGTAAATTAAAGCAAGCACATAGATTGAAATAAACACTAGTAGATATGACTAATCTCAAAGAGAAATGTGTTGGTTTTGGTGGCTAACACACAAAAATACACAGTTTAACATTGTTATTGTAGTATAGATGAATATGAGGAAGGAAAGGGAGCGAAATCAATGCAGAGGACTGGACATAACACAAAATCATAAGCAACAATCTAGCAGAAATATGGAAGGGTGAGGAGGTGAAAATGCAGAAAAAGTGGAGCACGAATTAAGGTCTCAACCTCTATGCCTCATGAATACATTTGTCACCAATTAGCATAAGTAAATATGTGCTTGCATACATGTATTGTAGGATATCAAATAACACAAGTAAATCCATGATTACACAAGCACTGCAGACTATCAAATAAAACAAGTAAATGTGTTTACACAGGTACTTCTCACTACTTAGCAGCATACATAAACCCATGAGAGAGTGAAACTGCCTGCTTCATAACATAATTTTAGAAGAGGAAAGACATACATGAAATGATAAACAAAGGGAAAAACATAATGTGCATTGCTCAGATTGGAATCAACCAAATTGTTTCATTAATCTTTGAATATGGAGTCCAAATCACTAGTCCATTACATTTAACAATTGTATATGCCTGAGCACCTTATGAACAAGCAAATTGAACGAAAGTGGAAACACTCTCTCTACAAACAAACCTCAAAACTTGCAAAAGAAAAATTCGGGCCTTTAGAATGCAGAAATTGGGAACCTCGTTTAAGTGTTTCTTCCATCTATTTATAAGGAGAGGGGAATCTTTGAACAATATTTACAAAATATCTTAGCCGAGCTCCAGCTGTCTGATTGACTAGCTGTCTCGTTGTGCGATGGCTCTGCTACCCAAAATGATTACAACATATTTGATTGCTTCTTTAAATTGTGACAAAGTACAAAATAACAAAACACGGGAAAACTGAATAAAGACCATATCCAAATATACCCATGCCAATTCTTGTGATCACCTCTGATCAGGCCACACCTTGTCCATTACGAGTCCATGATATATGTGGCTTATGAATTGTCGCATATATCTGGGGAGGTTGCTAGTTCTCTATCAAAATTTAACATTGAAAAATAAATTATATGCTATGAAAAGGGTTAATTGTTTTCTATGAATAATGTTAAATACAGAGATATAATTGAATGCTTAACCTCTCGTCATCCTTGATGTCATTTATTCCACTAAACAATGACATGTATGCCAAAATTTCGATAATTTTAAGAAAATTGTGAATGGATATTTACAAATCCATGAAATAAATTTGATGGTAAGTTACCCATCATTATTCCATAGTTCATATAATACTTATTAGGTATATATAACAGTTAATGTGAGTTTACTCTTCATATCCGGTTATAGTGAATTAATGTGAGTCTACTTTTCATATCAGGTTATAGTTTCTAATTGCAAAAGAAAACAATTTTAGTTTATATATATATATATAATAGTATGAAAATATAGTAAATTATTTAATTAGTCATAACTTAATTATGGAACTCTATAGGTGTTTTTAATTTGTCTCAAGGGAAACTAGATATTTTTAACCACCAACATAATTCATTAAAACAAGTCTAACTATAACATAATTGTAATACAAAAAATTGTCACTAAGCATTCCACCCATTTAAGAGTAAGAATAAGTAACAAGGGCGAGTGTTTTGGGAGCAAGGAGGTTAGATTAACATTGCAAATGGATTTCCAGATGTTCAAGCCTTGCATCCAGTCATTCCAAGTAAAAGCATTGATTCCTCTGAACTAGTTTAATGTCTTCCACAGAAGAAAAGATATCGTATATCCCATGTGTGTCTTTTAAGACCCTATCAAGCAAAGTCCTCATCTTCTAATGTAAAGTTATGGACTTGAGGAAAAATTCCCTTCTTTCCTTGGTGTAGCTAGGGTCAGGAACCTGGTGAGAAAACTCTTCCAAAATAACTAAATCTCAAAACACTTGGGGGTCCAAAGCAGTCGCGGACTCTTGGTTTCCAATATTATTTTAGATCTAGAGAGACAACAAAATATAAATTGTCACTAGTTTTGTTAGAAATGGATTTTCCAATGCCTCATTTCCTTATGAGCTAAGTATGGTGAGTTGTAAGCTCAATAGGGACTTGCATCTGTCCAGTTGTCATAGTTACCCTTAACTAACACTAAACCTCCTTCATTGATGTATAATGGAGGTATTCTATGTACTTTTACATGATATTGTGATTAATAAAATACTCTTACATGGTATCAGAGTGGGTGATTCTTGCCCTACTGAATTCATTTTTGGAGTTTCCTAATTTTTTCATGCCCTAAATGGGGTCTTTGTGATCGAGTGTACATAGATCGGGTCAGATCTAAGTTTGATACCCATGGCTTCTTCATAGTCAGGGTTTCGAGATTCATATTGGCACCGAATTTTATTTTATTTTTTGTAGTGATCACTAATATTTGATCGTTGTATTGAGATCACAGTATCAATGGGAATTCATCCACTATAATCATATTTGTGAAGTATCACTCTAGTAAACCATAGAGGGGATCAAAACCTTTCATCATTGATGCTCAAATTCAATTGGGACTAAATTCGGAGTTAGATTACTTGGAATCGGCTTTTCTAGTGGGTTGATCTTTACTCTTTTGGCGGTTGAGCATCTGCATGTGCAACAGATACTTCAACGACATGCTAATATTTTTGTTACAGTTTAAGTCTCATGTACAACTCTCTCAGCTGGGGAGAAGGGTGCACGTCTCCCTGAATCTCTAGAATCCATACGAGATAACTAAATGGTATAATATCTGAAGCTCATGTTTTGAGAGAGAAGAGCTCATGTTTTGAGAGAGAAGAGCTTTGGGTTATATCGTTGATCTAGTTTGAAAATGTCAGCAATATGCCATCATGAATTGGTCTAATAGTGGATCATGGTTTTGATCTCGAGCTCACCCTCTATAGATATGCCGACTCCAGCTTTTTTTGTTGCAATCTGAATTTTCCCTTCACTGCCTCCAGGCTGATCAACAATTAGGCATAAGGGAAACATATTTGAATTTCAATCCAAGACAAGTGGATATGCATACTTGTATTTGTGGGAACAAAGGCCTGCATTTGTTTGTTACGAAGCAATGACTATTATAACAAATTCTCATAAGTGTCATGCAAACGAATACAAAAGAGGCATATGCATGGGGATTATCGTTGGGGTGTTAATTTGCCTATGTTATTGGGGAGATTACAATTGGGTTTTATTTGCCTCTCACCTCTCTTAGGCCCAATAAAAACACATTTTTTTATTATTAGTTGTTTGCACTACGGGTCCTTTTTCCATAAAGGGATTTTAAAAGAAGGATTTTTTTTTGGGCACAAATTCTTTAAAACAAGATATTAAATCCTGAAATTTCCATGCATTGTTTTCTATGAAAATGATGCTGAATGGAGAATAGCCATATATCCATTTGGTTGATGTATTTGGTATCTTGATGGATGCTAGTTATGAAATCCTTTCTTGTTGGCCAGTGGTACAAATGTTGTTGAATTGATATGATTTGTAGCATGCTTTGAAGTGTAAAGTAGTTGTTGTTGTCATCATCAACTTTTTTTTATAGTAATTTTTGTGGCTAGTGAAAACACATTTGCCGACTTTTGTTATCAAGATGGGTAAAATATTTCAGGATCTTCATGAGAAGAAGGCACCAAATGTACTTCATGAAGAGGATATTCAATTGCAGTCAGTCGTAGCCCTTTTGCAAGGAGAGAATGAAACTCTTAAAAATAGGTTGCAAACTTCATTCGCTCAAAAAATCAAGAAGGTTGACCATCTAGATTCAACCATAGGAAAATATTTCCAAATGCTTGTAGATGATCTTCAAGAAAAGATGGACCTCCTTGATGAATTGGAGGAGGAAGTTGAGACTTTTTCTGACTCAAGAATAGAAAATTTGAGGAAGCAACTAGAAGAGAAAAAAGTTTAGCATGTTATGAATATTAATTGTTTAAAAGAAAAATGTTGGAGCAATATCATTTTTTCAAACAAGATTATGATGCCTTGTCTCAGCAACTGATTGAGAAGGAGGAGGTCATTCAAAAGTTGCAATATTCTGAGCAAGAACTTGAATTGGAAGTTAGTCTTCTTCAAGAATTTGAGATGGAGATAGTTGATGTTAAGGTGCCAAGCTCTCATTCTTCCACACTTGATGATGAATGCCAAAAGCCTTGTAACACCCTCTGCCCACATCTACCCAAGCAACTAGCCAGCCGGGGTAAACATGTGATGAGAGGTCACTATGATATGACTTGACCTCCTAAGTCACATTAAGGAAGTGGAACCAATAGAAACACACCATACAGACATCCAACATCATCAACAGAACCCTTAGAGGACAATTCATCCACCCAAACTACTTGTCCCTAGGCCCCACTCCTATTTTGGCTCTTGGGCCATAGTCAGTCTCGTACTATTGGAAAGGGAGTGACCAACAACCTAAAGTCTCTTTCACATGTCTGACTGCCAATGACTTTGGACCAGAATTGCTAGTGTTGTGCCAGCGACCTTACGATTTAAGTCACTTTTTCAGGCTCAGAGCCCAGGTCACTGCCCAAAATTGATCCATCTCTTCAAATTAGTAAGATAAGATGGAAATGACAGTACTAATGAAAATACTCGTTTAAGACCTTGTCCAGATCCCTACTAGCCATGACAGGAATTTCATCCAACATATTGCAAATGTGTAATCTACAGGTGTAATTCAAAGTTCTGAGTATATGGGTCTCATACTTAGCTAAGAATCACTAAGAACCATTGATGCCTCAATGCATCAACTAACATTCCATCCATTATGTCATAGATACATTGATCATTCAATTATAAGTAAAAAGAGCCACACATGGCTACTGTCATAAAACAAATACATAACCGGCATAATAGCAACAAAAAATACTCATGAAAGTATAGTAATATAGACCACATATAATTCATCAAAATACTCATAGAAATACAACGAGAAATAACCATTCATTAACTATGTAAAATACAAACCCAGGATGGGACTTCCACATTACACCCAACCATAGAATGGCTAAGCCATAACTCTCTTCAGCCATTCACCCCTGAGCCATATTCCAAGCATGAATGTGGGATATCATCGAACACATCAATTAAACCTCATCCAGGTATTCCAGAATCCATCCACCTCAACCCATCAAACAGTGATTCGACCTCATGGTCGAAAATCACAAAACCATCATCAAATTGGTCTCCATCTAAGCCTTCCAGGGCTTCCAGAGCATTTGTTCCAACAATGGCTTCTAGGACTAGTAACTCAACCCATAGCTATCCTTGAGCTTCCTGAGAATTTGTCCAACCAAGGCTTCCAAAATTAGTAACTCAACCCACCAAGGGCTTCCAAAGAGTTTGTCAAACCAAGGCTTCTAAGACTAGTAACTGGACCCGAGTTGTTACAGGGATTCCAGAGCATTTGTCCAACCAGGGCCTCCAGGAACTAATAACTCAACCCAAGCTAAGGAAACATGAGAACCAACCAAAACAAAACAATGAAAATAAACCCACAATCACCATGGCTATCCAGGAAATGGCAAGGCTAGGAAATCCATTATCAATCTAGGAAATTCCTTCCTGCCAATGACAGATCAGAACCAAGAAACCACATGCATGTGCCATGCATGCCAAAACTAGTGAAGAAAACATACATGCAACTCTATACCTGCAAGCAAATCTGATGTAGCTGCTGATCCTTGTGCATCCTTTCACTTTCCTATTTTTCCTTTGCCTTCTTGCTCCAAGAATCCAAGTACACACACCCTCCAAGAGTGCTCCAAGAAAATTCTAAGTGTCCAAGAGTATGAGAGAGAGAAAAATGAGAGAGAGCTCCAACACTGAATTGAAAAAAGGTTACCAGTTGATCCTCAGAAGCCTTTTTATGGATGAGGCCTAGATTTTCCTCGTTTTGCATTATTTCCTTCATTTTCCTCCTCACATGCAACATGTGACCTTTCACCTCCTTTTTCTCCTACTTTACATTATTTTCATAAATAAATGTACCAAAAGTGTCTTTTTGCCTTTTAATTCCCTAGCCATTGCCTTTGCCATTTTTCTTAAGAATAAACAACCAAATGAACACCCCCTTAGGATATTTTTCCTAACATTCAGCTTGGAGTAATTGTCCCATCGACCGTGGTTATTTTTTTTTTAACTTTTATTACATGAAATTTTCACCAGGGCTATTATAGAACCCTCCCCCTTGGGGGACACCATCCTCAATGTTCAATCACTCATATACCTCAACAACCTGTTGAAAGAAGACATAATTCTCATGGAGCTTTATAACACAACTTGATGCAGTATTTAAAATGAAAGATTTGCTCGAGAGAAAAACATCATGACAACATGACAACATACTGCATAGTGAAGCTTTATAACACAAATCATTACAGTATTTACAATGATAATCTTGCCGAGTGCCAACTCATATAACATCATAACATCATGATAACATAAACACATGATAGCATAATAACATGACATCCATATCGCATAGTGGAGCTTTATAACATAGCACATTACAGTATTTACATCCATAAGAAGGTGTACATATAGTGACATCATAAAAAATATATATACCAAAACATATGCCAAATCATATACCAAAACATATATTAAAACATATACTAAATACCATGTCTAAGCATATATCAAAACATCATATATCAAACCATCATGAACCATATATCAACCACCATAAAGCAAGTACCAAACCATCATAAAGCAAATACCAAACCACCATATCAAACTGCTTTGCCTCAACTGGAAAACAAGGATATATATCCCGCATCTGATCCTCCATCGCCCATGTAGCTTCATCGGGCCCAAAGTGCTTGCATTGCACTTTAAATTTCTCTATTGCTTGGTTTCGGAGCATGAACACCTTTTTCTGCAATATACATTGAGGCTCTGGCTGGAATTTTCCATATGGTTCCATCTGCAATCAAAATAGTCAGTTACATGATTAACATCTTTAACATGCTTCTTAAGCAATGATACATGGAAAACATCATGGACTTTCACTTTCAAAGGAAGTGCAATTCGATATGCTACTGGCCCAATCCTCTCAATGATGCAGAAGGGCCCACAAAACTGTGGTGCTACCTTGGCACATGAGCCAATCCACAGGAGCTCTTCTTCAATTTGATGCGCAAGTATAGTTGTTCCCCAACCTGGAACTCCTTGAACAACTTGATCCTATATGCATAACTCTTTTGCCTATCCTGTGTTGTCTTTAGATTCTTCTTGATTACTTGCATTTCCTGTTCCATGTCTGCCAACATATCTGGTCCAATCAATACCTTGCTAACCAGATCAATCCAACTGATAGGAGTCTTACAACTCCACCCATGCAGTGCCTCAAAAGGACTCATCCTCGATGACTCTTGATAACTGTTGTTGTATGCGAACTCTACCAAGGGGAGATACTCTTCCCACTTTCATTGTTGATGCATCACATACGTCCTCAACATGTCCTCGAATCTCTTGTTGACCCTCTCTGTCTATCCTTATGTTCGCAGATGATAAGTTGTGCTGAAGGCCAACTATGTGCCCAAACTTGCAAATAAATCCTTCCAAACCTTGGAAGTGAACTTCACATCCCTATTTGACACAATATTCTTCAAAACACTGTGTAGTATAACCACATCTCTAATGAATACTTGTGCCATATTGCTAGCCATTTGATGTTTCTCCTACAAGGTATATCATGTCAGCGAAACCAAATCAAAATAAACCACGTACCTTAGTATAGCTCATGGAGGATACCTTGTCTAAAAGATCAAGCATGATACATGTATAACATAATCATAACAATATATAAAATAGTACATAAGAATATAACGATGCAACTGCCATTCTAGCTAGGGTCCAGTCATCAATGCATGACCTTAACACAACACACATTATAACCTCATGCATGAAAACATCCACTACATCACAGTAACTTGACCACATGCAAACATGAAAATGCATAAGCATAACATAACCATACATACCACAACCTTATGCATGATGACATAAAACATACCATTGTATATGGACCATGTACAACCATAATGTAGACAATACACCAACTTACATGCAGATAACACTCAAGCACGAGTACAGACTATTCCCACACATAACAAATATAATCAATCATAAATGAAAAACACTCATATGTAGCATCATGTAACCTAATACACAAGAATGATACATACGACCAAACATACAAGAATTTAACCAAGAAACCCCATGATACATGTAAGCAATATATAACAACACATAACTAGTCATATACTTACAAAGATGAATCCCACAAAATCATGCTAAGTTCCACATGATGACATCACCACAATAATGTTCAACATCATGCAATTTTAACAACATATGGAATGCAAGTGTGAGAGGCACACATGCAACTGACATACATGTATGACCAACAGATAGCCCATCCAGTTCGAGGGGTGAACCATGCTCTGATACGATTACATATTGCCCTCCTCCCACATCTACTGAAGCAAATAACCAACCGGGGTAAACATGCGATGAGAGGCCACTATGATATGATTCGGCCTCCTAAGTCACATTAAGGAAGTAGAACCGATAGAAACATGCCATACAAACATCCAACATCATCAACAAAAGTCTCAGAGGACAAGTCAACCACTCAGATAGCCTATCCTTGGGCCCCAATCTTGTTTTAGGTCTCTTGGGCCATAGTCACTCTCATGCTATGGGAAATGGAACGACCAACAACCTAACGTTGTTCTCATAGGCCTGCTTGCCAATGAATGTGGACCAAAATTTCCAGTGTTGTGCCAACGACCCTGGGATTTAAGCCACTTTTTTAGGCTCAAAGCCCAGGTCACTTCCCATAATTGATCCATCTCTTCAAATCAGTAAGATAACATGGAAATTATAGTACTAAAGAAAATACTTGATCAAGACCTTGATTGGACCCCTACTAGCCATGACAAGGATTTCGTCAAACATATTGCAAATGTGTAATCTACAGCTGTAATTCACAGTTCTGAGCATAGGGGTCTCATACTTAGCTAAGAATAACCAAGAACCATTGATGCCTCAATGCATCAACTACCATGCCATCCATTAGGTCATAGATACATTGATCATCCAATTATAAGTAAAAACATGATGAGAGCCACATATGGTTTTTGTTATAAAACACATAGATAGCTAGAATAATAGCAACAGAAAATACTCATGAAAGTACATTCATATAAACCACATATAATCCATCAAAATGCTCATATAAATACAAGAAGAAATAATCATTCATTAATGATGCAAAATCCAAACCCAGGATGGGACTTCCACATTCCACCTAATTGTAGAATGGTTGCCAAATCTCTCTTCAACCATTCACCCCTATTCCATATTCCAAGCATGAATGTGGGATCTCATAGAACACATCAATAAAAACTCATACGGGACTTCTAAAGGCCATCCACCTCAACCCATCAAACAGTGATTCCACCTCATGGTTGAACATCAAGAAACCATCATCAGATTGGTCTCCATCCAAGCCTTCCAAGGCTTCCAGAGTGTTTGTTCCAACCAAGGCTTTCAGGACTAGTAACTCAACCCACAACTATCGTTGGGCTTCCAGATCGTTTGTCCAACCAAGGCTTCCAAGACTAGTAACTCAACCCACCAAAGGCTTCTAAAGTGTTTGTCCAACCAAGGATTCCAGGACCAGTAACTGAACCTAAGATGTTACAGGGCTTCGAGAGTGTTTGTCCAATCAGGGCCTCCAGGAACTAATAAGTCAACCCAAGCTAAGGAAACATGAGAACCAACCAAAAACAAACAATGAAAATAAACCCACAATCACCATGGCTATCCAAGAAATGGAAAGGTGAGGCGATCCACTATCAAGCCATGCAATCCTCCATGCCAATGACAAATTACAACCAAAAAACCACATGCATGTGCCATGCATGCCAAAAATAGTGAAGGAAACATACATGCAACTTAGTATCTGCAAGAAAATATAATGTAGCTGCTGATCTTGGTGCCTCCTTGCACTTTCCTTCATTTCCTTTACCTTCTTGCTCAAAGAATCCAAGTATACCACACCCTCCAAGAGTGCTCCAATAAAACTGTAAGTGTCCAAGAGTATGAGAGAGAGAATAACGAGAGAGAGCTCCAACACTGAAGCAACAAAAGGTTACCAAATAATCCTTAAAGGCCTTTTTAAGGACGAGGCCTCTATTTTCTTCATTTTCTATTATTTTCCTACACTTTCCTCCTCACATGGAACCTGTGACCTTTCACCTCATTTTTCTCCTAATTTCCATTATAAATAAATGTGCCAAACATGTCTTTTTTCCTTTTAATGCCTTATCCATTGCCTTTGCCAATTTCCTTAGCCATAAAAAACCAAATGAACACCCCCTAGGATGTCTTGCCCAACATTCAACTTGGAATAAGTGTCCCATCGACCATAGTTATTATGTTTAAATTTTATTACATTGGATTTTCACCAAGGCTATTACAAGCCTAATGTTGATGATCATGACTCATAACATGCCTTTGTCACACTCAGTTTTGAAAACCATGCTACTGGTATTGGGTCTTGATTACTGAGAAAAATGGGATATACTAGAGGAGGACTTGGGAAGAATAAACAAGGAATTGTTGCTCCTATTAACCCTGTAGTGTAGACATCAAGAGTGGGTCTTGGATACGATTTTGTTGCTGCCCCATCACCTACATCCAATTGTGAGGTGCTTGAAGAAAATGCTCCTATTCATTCTGATAAATAGATGGATGAGACGGTTGAAGGTGTCATTCTAAATGAAAGTGTTGTTGCACTCAACTCTGAGTCTGTAGACGCAAAAACTAATCCATCTGCATGTCCTCGTCAAAGGAAATTACCCAAGCATCAAAATTATTTGTCAACTAGTATTCCAACATTTAGATCATTACAGAAGAGATGTGAGAGAATGAATCATGGACCAGTGCCGACCATTAAGATCGTTTGTGGATGGGTCGATGGATGGCCATGGTGTCAATTGAACCAGTGCTTGTAGGATTCGTATAATCTTTTTGCACTACTTGTTTAGTGTTGATTTTTCTTGTTCGCTCAGTTGTGTTTCAGGGGGGAATTTGTTGACAATGGAGATTATTGACTATCGCTCCTTCCACAATTGTGTTTTAGGGGGGGCAATTAGATGGTGACAGATATTGTTGCATTGATCAATGTGATGGTGACAGTGTTCAGACAACTTCAAGAGTGTTGTTGTACGACATTTTCCATACTTACAAGCCTCATTGTTTGTTTGTTGGTTGATGGTATTGCATTTGTTTGAAGCCTTTGTCCCAGTTCTTTACCAACACCTAGTTTCTTTGAAGCATTTATTGGAGAAGTTGACAATGTTTTCCACCCTTGTGCCTCTACAACAATCCTACTTCAGAGATCAATCGACCTCAATGAGGTTTCATGTCTCTCATCTTCAGAGTTTTGGTACTTCAACATTTCTTACTTCTTTATTGGAGCAGGCCTATGTTCTTTCCATTTAGTGGATCGTTATGGGATGTACAATTTTAGTT
Source organism: Pinus taeda (assembly GCA_000404065.3). NCBI lineage: Eukaryota > Viridiplantae > Streptophyta > Pinopsida > Pinales > Pinaceae > Pinus > Pinus taeda. The sequence continues at coordinate 42,717 of APFE031164770.1, read as the reverse complement.
CCATGATAATTTGAGCATTGACATATTTTTTCTCTTTTGGGGGGAGTTTTTCCCTACAAATTTTTCTCTTTTTCTTCGCTTATGAGATTTTGTACATGGGTACCTAAACAGGCCTTGTTGTCAGTATCCATTCTTTGTTCTCCCTATGTTTCACTTAAAGGGGGTGTTAGAATTGGCTTTTTCAATGCCTCATTTCCCTATAAGCTAAGTACTATAAGCTCACATAAGGACTTGCATCTATCTAGTTGTCGTAGTTATCCTTAACCAACACTAGGCCTCCTATGTACTTTTACATAAGATTGCGAGTAATAAAATACTCTTCCAAGTTTAGCTCATTGACTATATTTTGGACATTTTAAGATATTCATTCATTTGGTTAAAAATTATCTTATATATATGATTAAATGAATAATATTCACCAAAAATATACTAATTTAAATATTTTTTATTAAATATTAATTAATATAAAATTTTAAATTATAATAATAACTTATAATACTATAAATACACACAACTTTGAATCCTTAAAAAATACTCTACTGCTGAAAAAGATGATGTTGCTGAAAGAACCAAATGTTCCAGATCCGAACTTGAAGCACGCATAGCAGGAAAAGGTAGCACCAACGGATCAATCACGCTACCTTGATCTTTTAGTTATTAAATTATATGGATTTTTTAGTAATAGAATTAATTTTTTTAATGTGGATAGAGTAAGAAGCATGCATTTAAGTTGGGGACAATTATAATATTAAATAGAAAAACTAGCATATAATACTGGGGATCTTATTAGTCCCTGCCATCTGGCAATGGCATGGGACTATAGTAATCGGTTGGCGATGTTAAATAATTAATTGACCTCCTTGTTATTATTCAGGATGACTTATAAACCAAGGTTTTCAAGCGCATACCATTTCACCATCTTATTTGGCCTCTTCTCGAGGTGGAGAGGCCAAAAGCATATATTATGTCTACTGATTTCGGAAATTATTTTGGAAATTTGTTTCATTGTTTCACTAATGTAAACATTAGTTTCGCACTTTAACAAATATTTAATGATATTAGGTTAGGCTAAAGTAAGTTTCCAAGTTGAAGTTTCCAGGTGGTGCATGTTGTTGAACTTCCAGCTACTGCATGCATGTTGTTGTGTCTACCAGTCCATATCTGCATGTAATCTGACCTGTGCATAAAACACCTTGGAGGTATGGCGTGTTGTAGGCCTATGCGTAGAACATATTGGAGATATGCACGCAAACTAACTGCTTTGGAAAGCCTTACCTTTCCATTTAAGTTGATCTAGCAGAGTGCCAGTTCCTTTTTATTTCTACGAACTTCCTCTTCCTACCGCTTCCCTGATCTTAGCCTCCGTATTGACTTGACTTGAACCTCTGGCCGTGAACTGAATTTGATTTCATGTTTGTAGAGAAAGCTAACATACTTAGGAAATGAATCTTACTTATATCCCTTCGGAAACCTGCTCTCCAGTCTCTGTCCCAACGCCTCTCTCTTTTCAAAGGCTATACGGGGCTCGAATCATTGAATGATCCCAAGATGTTAACACCTCAAATGATTTATGGTGGCATTGTGGTTTTTAATTTTCCCCAAACCCTCTGAGCTGCCCCAGCCTACAACCATGTGCAGCGACAAATCTGAACCATGTCTAGTGTTCACCTACAAAGACAATAGAGGGGCAGCGCATGTGTAGTGACAAATCTGAACCGTTTCTAGTGTTCACCTACAAAGACAATAGAGGTGAGATAACAACATTAACAATATTTACCAGATGGAACCATCTTGTATATTTGTAGTTGAAAGCAATTTCAAGAAAGCAACAATGGTGAAAATTTGTAGGTGAAAGCAATTTCAAGAAAGTAGTGAGGAGTACAGTGTTTCTAGATTTGCAAAGAATGCATACATACCCAATCTCAATCTACCCAATTGGCTTTCTCTCGAAGGGGGGACTATCATGCCAGCTTTGATCCCCTGAGGATGAATAGAATCACTAAGCTGAGCATTCATACAGAGTATCACACTCTTCTCTTTTTTGATAGAATCACTCTCTCTGATTGACCCAATTCTGGTGCTGTGGAGCTGTTTCTTTCGTTGTGACGCTGTGTTGCTTTACGAGCAGAACAATGATGCCATTTCCCACCGTTTGGTAGGATTTCATAAATAATAGGTCAAATCCAATAAATAATGAGGAGCACATCTCTGACACCTTTAGCCATGAACAACTAAGCGCCCACCTCTGGAAGTAATTCCTCTTCCACCTTGGCCACCTTTGTGCAACATCATCACAATAAATTCTTCTTCCACCCTGGCCACCTCTGTGCAGCATCATCGCAACAACAGTACAACCCGAGAAGGAGAATTTGAGAGATGGTGCGTTGCTGATAAGGAGGTCGTGAATAAACAAGATGTCACCGATAGATAGTCTCACTGACAGTCGAGAGAACTTCAGCTCATGTTTGCTGCTATTGCAAGTACTAACCAAACCTTTAAGCTTTTTCCCCTAGCTATCCAACACACAAGATTAACATAGAATGGTAACTGTCACTATTGTCCTGCGCTTCAGCCACGTTTCAATCATGCATTGTGATGCATTATGTTCAACGACATCTCTATGGCACTTGGCTTGTCTCTCGTGGTGGGGCCAAAAACCTGGCTGGCTTGCTTCAGGCTCGCATCAGAACAACTCAGCTTCTTTAGCTTGCTGGTTAGCTGGCCGGCCTAGTTGGGATTAATTAGATTGCTTGGTGGGCTGGTGGAAAGAAACCGAGCAAGGGCTTGCTTCCCGACTTGCTAGGATGCATGTCTAAACCTGACAACCTGAGGCTAGCATCACACCCCCAGCCCTTGCTTAATAGATCCTTGACATACATAAATGCTGGTGCTTGGCTCAATTACTTATTTATTGAAGGGGCCTTGACCTTCTGAACGATCCAAATCAAGAGCAAGATGACAAGAGAGCACATAAGATGTTCCCCACATTCGCCTACCAAACCTACCTTTGCCTACCAAGATAGACATAGTAACCCTTCCTCGGCCTGTACTGTCTAGATAGATTTCTTTTATTGGCTTGCATGTTTCTATCTTCTTGGCTTCCAGGAGTGTCGCTTCTCTGGCTTCTCTACTGGCTTACTAGCTTTGTGCAGCTTAGCTGGCCTCGCTACTGCCCAACGCCCCACTTTCAAATTTACCACCCTCAGACGAGGACACCGAAGCTGGTTGTCTTGGGTGCATCTGCTTCTGGGATTAGACATGGAACTGGTCCCCTTGCCCCTTCTTCTGAGTATTCAATAGTTGAATTGATTTCAGTTATGAATGATTCTTCCACTCTTTGTAACTAGCTAGTTCCCCCATTAGTGGTGGTCTCCCATTAAACCGCCAAACTCGATATGTTTCTATAAAACAAACCTACCAATGATACTACACACTGTTGGTCGTATGAGAGAACTTTGATATATTTGTGTGGATCAAGAAGCCAAGTTGACGGAGAAGGGAAATGCTGGCTAGATGGTGGGCCTAGCTAGTATTAATTAGATTGCTTGGTGGTCTGGTTGAGAGAAACCAAGCAAGCGCTTGCTTGCCAACTTGCTAGGATGTGTGTCTAAACCTGAAAACCATGCAGTTCTCAACCACCTACTCGCTGTGCTTAAGGTAGAGACTAGCTACTGTGCAAGCCTTCTTGTTGATCTTATATTTGGGAGTGTAGTTTCCCACATTAATTATCACTCTAGATTGTCTCGCATAAAATTCGATTATCACTTTTTCAGTTCAAATTTTTTATGTAAATTTTAAACTTGAAACCAATCATATTTTTTTTTTTTAATTTAATTTAAAACTAAAACTAGTTTAGGTTAGGTAATTGGTATAATAGTGATTTGATTATTATTCTTAATTCTTTTGAATGATAGTGAGTTGATTATTATTCTTAATTTTTTTAAATAAAATTTGAAAGTGAATTTTTTGATGTAAATTTTAAGCTTTAAACTAATTTTTTTATAAAAATTAAAACTAACATTTGTTTAGTTAATTTGCATGATAGTTAGTTGACTGGTCTTGGTTGTATATATGGTTACTCTGTTTTGGTGGGGTGTTGAGTTTTTGAGTGAGTTTACATTATCTTAGGCCTCGTGAGGGCTTTATTCCTCAATATTTTAATTATTTGGTTTTGTGTTTATGCTTTGGAATCTGTGAGCATCATTTTTTCAGTTGGCCCGATTTAGTCTGCTCTCTCTTATATCTCCATGCCACTTTTTATCTATGTAAGGAGCGTAAGAGAATGCCAAAGTTTACTCAATATGTCAAAGGGAGGGTATAGGTAGCCATAGGGGAGGAGTTGGCTCGGTAGGAATATGTCC
>APFE031164770.1:0-37860 GCA_000404065.3 Pinus taeda | reverse complement strand
ATTTCATATTTTATTGGTTATGACTGCTTTCTTTCATTAATTATATTTAAGATAAAATACTATATATTCATTAATCATATTTAGGATAAATATTTGATATATAATTATTTATAATTAAGATAAAATATAATCAACGAGGTCTTCGATAGAATGTGATGGGGTGTTCTATGAAGACACTCCTTGATATGATATGAAAGTGATCTAGTGCTCTTTGAAGGAACTCCTTGATGTAAAGTCAAGAGTTCCTTGATATGAAGGTGATCTAGTGCTCTCTGAAGAAACTCCTCCTTGATGTGAAGTCAAGAGTTCAATTCCTTGCTAATAAGAATAATATATTAGGATGATGAAGATGTAGTCCCACTATATTTTACAAAAAAAAATTAAAATAGAATATAAATATATCATTTTCAAATATATGATATTATTTTCAATTTTCTATATATAAACATAATATGATAAATCTTTTTTCATATTAAAGATTAATTCTTTATAATGTACCTAGAGTCAGTTATGTTGATAATTGGTTTTGGTAAAACAAAATTAGGTTTCAATTAGGAAAAAAAAAAAAAAAAAGTTTATTAAGTTTTATAATATTTTAAAACAACTTTTAAAATCAAAATTTATTTTTATTTATTTTTAGATAAAATTTCTTTTTTATATGGTAATAAATATAGATTTGACAATTTTTAGGTGATTTGTCTTTTAATAAAAAATTTGTAAATTTTTATAATTTATTTTATGATCTAATTTATTTAAAATGTAAATTTATTAAAATTACAAATTCTATATCAATAAATTTTTCAAAATATCAAATCCATATGTATAATTAAAAAAACAATTTAAGCAATAGAAATTTGACACAGAAACATGACTAGCAATCAATGTAACTAAGAAGCATGACTAGCAAAAATTAGTATTGCAAATTGTTGTGATGCAGGAGCATGAACTGTAATGATTAATAATACAAATCAATAAAGTGGACATACCTTAATAACAAAGGGATGTGCAGCGATACCAATGAACCCATGTGTGCATGTTCATAATGAGCCAGGAGAGATACATGAACAAACTTGTGATCAAAACGGGAATTGAACCCTGTCCATTGAAACTAAACGATGGACATGTTAGACCATTAATCACAACGACCGTATGACGGTGATAATTGGCGTAGTCATTAGTGTTAGTCGACGTAGAGTGGCCAGAATTCAACAGGAGATTTAATGCAGGTTCTAGAATTCATTGACAATGGGGAAAACTTCCTGAAGAAGCCACCATCCCATCGATCTCCAGAAAGATCTCTGTTCTGTATAAATACATGTTTAATCAGCTAATGAAGCCAACTTGTGAAGTTTCATGTTCTGTGCTGTGTTCTGAGTTTGAGTCTCCTACTCTCTCTAATATGGTATCAGAGCTGAGGGTTTCGACTGAATGTTGTAGAGCTGTGATGCTGTATGTGGAGGATGCCAAGATTGGTGCAGTCCTGTGAAGACTGGTGAGGTTGTTTTGCGCCAGCTGACTGTCAGATCGGTCCGCTGTGGTGAAGAACTAGAGACTGTCGCTGAGAGTTTTGTTTGTTTGCAGTGTTGTGTGTGGAAGAGCTGTGAGAGAGCCTATTTTGTGCATTTTTTTTAAGAACTATGTGGAAAGCCCGTTGTGCAGAAAGCGTGAGACAACGTGAATTTGCTTGCTGTGTTGAATGTGCAGAGAGTGTGAGCTCTTGCTGTGGTGGGAAAGCGACATAATCACACTGAGCTGTGTGGAGCCTTGAGAGCTGGTTGAAGAGGGTGTTGTGCGTTGGAGTTGTATGTTTGTTCGAGCGATAAGGTGTGTGCTAAGAGGAAAGCGTTGAGCTTGCAAGTATTTGACAGTGTGAAGAGAGGAGACCTGTGTTTGGCTTGCGTTGTTTCTTTTTGTGAATTGAAGGAGCCAATTGTTGCTTTAAAAGTTGTTGCATGGGGAATTAGTGTGACTGGCTCGGTGGAGTGAAGGTCTCAACGAGTGAGATCTCATCTATGTGAACAGTGGTGGATTGTGTGCCACCTGGGAGTGTTTTTCTTGAAGCTGTTTGTTGCAGTGCGCTGGACAGAGAGCAAGTTCGAGTAAGCTCTGTGGTGTTGAAGAGGCAGTGAGTCGTTGTTGTGTTCGAGTCTGACTGACTACGTTTCCGCTTTCTTTCTGAGTAAGAGGAGTGTTCTGTATTTGTGAGTGTGAGCAAGAAAATGGCTCAGGAGAATGCGGGGCCGTGGCAGAAAACAGCAAGGGACAGCGATGCTGATGATGTCTGAGTCACCGCGTTGGCTACTTATGAGAGACACGCCTTGAAAGTCTTACTGAGGACCTCGATGGACCAAGTGAAGGCATGAGGCTGTGCGACGGTAAGTCAAGTATTGGAGCTTGGTGGACAAAACGTGGAGTGTTCGTTGTGAGTGGCTTTTGAGAGTAGGGAAGCGTGATGCTTTGTTTTCATTTTCGATTCTGTATAACTGTTTTAGATTAGATCTAGTGGAATCTGGTCCCCAAATCTCGGCTCGTGGCTGTTGTTTTATGTTCTTCCTGTGTCGCAAAACAAAAATCTGTTTGTAGAGGGTGAAGGGCGAATTGACTAAAGCTGTTGCATGCGGAAGATACTGTCGAATGTGATTTCCGTGTTCCAGCTACGAAAGGAGGAGAGAGCTGCTGAGTCTTGATCGTGGTTGGGTTTCTGCTTGCAAGAGTCGTTGTTGGAACACCAAGCTTGTATGTGGCCAGCGTGGTGCAGATCATAGTGAAGCTTGTACTTGCTCAGGCTTGGTGAAGTATGGAGTAAAAGCCAGCTGTTTTGTGGAGTAAAAGTCGTATGGCTTGGCGTAGCATGGCAGTTGAATTTTCTCAAAACCCAGTATAATGTTTTTTAAATATGATTTGGTTCTGTGATAGAGTGATGGGTCAGCAAAGGAGACTCAACTAATTATGGAGAAAATTGTAATACTTGGGGAGAAGGAATGAAATGGCAGAAGCTATAGAAGAATTAGAAATGTTTCCAGAATTTAAGCCTAATGAAGATATGAATCAACACGAAAAATTTGAAGACACTGATGCAATATTGAAGTGATTAATGCCAGTTTTGCCAATTTTCTTAGAGATATATGAAGTCAAATTTGATGACAATTATGTATCCCATGATGAGTGGTTAAATATGATGCATGAAAAACATCTTATTGATGAGTTGTTGTTTGGTGAGAAGAGTTGCCTACCTCCATACACAAATCAAATGCAGAACAACATGTTTGCAGCAACAGAATTGACAAAAGAGGTTGAAGACATGAATCAACCAACTATGTCAGCAAAGAAAAATGAAGGAAGCAAAGCTCTTTCCAAAGAGCATGATGACAAAAATCAATATGGTTCTGTTTATGAATCTAACATTGTTTTTGAGTGTGCAGATATTGACAATCAGGAAGAAGCAACAAAACATGAATTAGATTACCTTGTTCGGGACCTTGCATTGCATCCCAATCTAGAAGAGGTTGTTGACAATAAGTACGTAAGCAAGGAGCAAAGGAATTTCATAAGGAAACCCAGAAAGGTGAAGATGAAACTGCACCAGCAAAGGAAAAGGAACAAGCATGGACCCTTTAATAAGAAGGCAAAAATGAAATGTTTTGTTGTATGCCTAGCTGAGACTTAGACCAGCAGGCAAGTTAAATTTTAGGTCGTCGTGATTAAGGGGAGGTGTTAGACCGTTAATCACAATGACCGTATGACGGCGATAGTTGGCGTAGTCATCAGTGTTAGTCGGCGTAGAGCGGCCAGAATTCAACAAGAGATTTAATGCAGGTTCTAGAATTCATTGACAATGGGGAAAGCTTCCTGAAGAAGCCACCGCCCCATCGATCTCTAGAAAGATCTCTGTTCTGTATAAATACATGTTTAATCAGCTAATGAAGCCAAGTTGTGAAGTTTCATGTTCTGTGCTGTGTTCTGAGTTTGAGTCTCCTGCTCTCTCTGATAGGACAACTATTCGAATAAGGTAAGTGGAAACAATAATGTGTGGATTCAAATGCGTGGAGGGAGAGCGATCAACCGATGGACAATGATTCAAATAGGGTAAGTGGAAATGAAACCTGTGGATTCAACAAGTGGATGGAGGGCGATCAACATAAGGTGGAGGAAAATTGGAATGAAATTTAAAATGAAAATGAAAAAAACAAAAAACCCAATAGGATGATGGCTGATAAATGTATTCGATTAAAAACATTCCCTTCAAAGCAAATCTTACCTATTATTTAAAATGAATTTGAAATTCTTCGAGCCCACATTCGTTTGTTGAAATAGGTAAGTGAGATATACCTATAATAGAGCAAGCAATATATTTCTAACCTGAGTAATTGTGTAATTGTAATCCGAGGTGATACCGAAAAGATACTTTGTGCATGGTAATTTATTATTAAATTTTTATAATTTACAATGAGGGAAATTTAATATTATATGAATTATTCTTATTTTTTGGAAATTTTTCTGGTGGATTTTTTTAGTTTAATTTATCTAAAATTCTGCAGGAATTTATTGAAATTACAAGTTTGATGAGTAAACTCTGCATATTAGAAGTGTCCTAGAAATTTTCTAATGCGCTGAATCCATATATATAATTAAAAAGTAAATTTAAATAACATAAATCAAAATTTCACCACAAATTTTTCTACCAAATTCTAACACCAAAAACTTCAAAAAATTACACTAAAAACAACTCTAATATCATATAATATCACATACCAGCAGACACCAAATCTACAATCTGCTAGGTCACACTCCCACTCTCAAAGCTTGATTAATGCGAATTAAAACCTTTGATATACCTTATGTGCCCTATGCCCTGTAGGTTTTGTATTAATTCAATGTATCCATTAGCACTTCGATATGCGTGGACGGTTGATATATAATGCATTCAAGGTTTGGTCTGTTGTTATTAATATAATACAAAGTCAGGTTTATCTATAATAGAGTAAGCGAGATATTTTTAACCTAAGTAATTGTAATCAGAGATTGATATATAATATATAATGCACTCAAGGTTTGGTTTGGTATTATTAATATAATATAAAATCAGGTTTACCTATAATAGAGGGTTTGGTTGGTTGTTATTAATATAATACAAAGTTATGTTTACCTATAATAGAATAAGCAAAATATTTCTAACCAGAGTAATTGTAATGAGAGGTTGGTACCAAAAAGATATTTTACACCTACTAATTTATTATTAACTCTTATAATTTACAATTATTGCAATTTAACTGATAAGTTCATATATACTGCACTCAAGCTTGGGTTGGGTTTGGTGCCATTAATATAATACCAAGTCAGGTTTACCGAGTAAGCAAATATTTCTCAACTAAGGAATTGTAATAAGAGATAAAATCCTGGTAATTATAAAGTACCAAAAAAATACTTTGTACCTAGTAATTTATTATTAAACTTTTATAATTTATCATTACAGCAATTTAACTGTTTCAATGATTATCTGTTTTATTACCAAGTAATAAATGCTTTATATTGATAGAGTAGGACATGACAGTGTCACGTGAGTTTCTTTCGTATTGCGTAGTCTTCACGGTCCACGCGGCATGGATCCGGTCAGTCGTTTCTGGGGTGTTAGACCTATGCAATAATGAACTTTAATTCTTATTCTAATTTTTTTTTGGTTAATTAGTAACCTATAATGTAATCCTAAAATGTAAAATTTAATATTTTAAATTTTAAATATTTTGATAAAACCACATGGGTTTTAAATATAAATATAATAATAAAGAGATTTAAAAAATTAAATGAAACATTTAAAGATTAGATTACAAATTTTGTGGCACTACTAAATTTAGATTATTACAATATGAAGTGAATCAAAAATTGAGTAATATTTAAGTAATCAAAAATTGGTTGGATATTATATTTGGTTTGGGTTGCATTAGTTTTTAACATAGTATTTGGTTTGGGCTACACTAATTTTTACCATATTTCAATGTTACAATAATAATGTCATATGAGACACTATCTCAGTCAATAGTCTTTACCATATTTCAATACTACAAGCGAGTAATGTCATATGATACACTATCTCAATCTTATTATTTTGTTTCATTTTTTTAACTATAGAATATTCCTATCATAAATCACAAAAACCAGGAATTCTCCAATAAAATCACAAATCTAAAACATTTTTCCTATCATAAAATTACTGTTATTTTCGTTTGCACGATGTTCATTAACTTTCGCTGACTTACGCAATAAGCTGTTATTTTCTTTTATATAATGTTCATTAACTTTCGCTGACTAATCCATACCGTAAGCGTAAAATGAAAAGGAAGAAAAAACAACTGACCAAATTTTCAGTAAATAGGCGAAGTAAATTTGAAATTCCAAGGCTGGCGGTTACAATGCAATTGGAACCCAAATATTTATTCCTTTAGTTATTATAGGGCATCGTCTGACTGAGTGATGATTCGCTATGATAAGTAGCGGCTATCAAATCAATCCAAGCCCGCCAAAAGAGCTTCTGCTTGCTTTTCATATTTGAAGCCATTAGACTTTGAATTGTCTGCAGACCACACAAAGATGCCCTCCAATTCCCCCTTCTGCTTCAGCATCTTGCATGCCCGAAAGAACCCATGATCGGGCAAGAGACCTCCAGCGCCTTTCTCTGTACTAAAACTAACCAGTATTCTCCCTCCCTTGTACAGAGATGCCTGAGTATTGTAGTGCTGGATGAACTGAGAAACCGTGGTGCTGGCATCGTACGCGTAGAACTGGAAGTTAACGTAGTCAATCACGTGCCCGTATTTGCCCCATAAGGCTGTGTAATGGGACTGCACAGCGCCCCTGTCTTCGAAGGGGGCGATGGACGCGAAGGAGACGACTTTGCTCCGCTTAAACCGCGTGATCAACTGCCCGATGCAATTTACAAACGTGTTATCGTCGGCCTGAAAATGCTCGTAGTCGATGTCGATGCCATCGAGATGGTATTCTTTGATTATCTTCGACAGCGACGTGACAGCGTTGTTAACCCACGAAGACACCGACGATGGCTTGAACTGGACAGGGTGACCGTTGCCCACGCTATCCCCGCCTAAGCTCAGCGCCACCTTCACGTTCTTGTGTTGGGCCTTTATGGCCTGCACGGCCTTGGGAGTCAGGCTGCCGGTGTCCCAGAAGATGTTGAACTTTCCGTTTGTGGGAGAAGGGGAAGCGGATCCGGTCGTATAATCGATGGCGAATGAGAGAATGAAGTGGACCTCCACCGCCGGATTGATTGGCACATCTGAAAATTTCACGCCGTTGCTGTAGGCGCCTATGTATTCCCTCAAGATATGGCCGTTCGCTCCTGCACACAGATGCACACAAATAGAAGAATGTTATGTTATGCCTAATAATTTTCATAAACAAAACAAGTTTAAGCAATTCTGGATTCCAAAAGCGCTTCCGTACCCATAGCGATAGGAAGCAGATTATGCAGCAAAAGAACAATAGCCAGAAGTTTGCGTATCTCCATGGAGGCCATTACTACACCCAGCAACCGCTCTGGATTGATTGATATTGTTATCGAACGCAACACCAGATTGATTTATATTGCGTTACCACTCTGAGCCTCTTTATATAGACCCCTGAAAAGATCAATCGTGTTTATGGTGAGCATGAATTGATTTGGTCAAAACTTAGTTGTCGACGTTAGTGATAGAAAAAGCAGTGGTGCAGCAAAGGTCAAGGATTCATGGTATGACTAAGTGAACGAATACGATGGGGCTGGATAAGCTCCAGGAAAATTCTGGAATATGGTATCTGAATGATTCCTTAATAAGTTCACAGATTCATTTGTGGTAAATTTTGTAAATTTTGTTAATAATTGCTATGAAAAGTCAAGGATTCATGTATGATTAATTGAACGGATACGATGGGGCTAGATAAGCTCCGGGAAATTTCTAGAATATGGTGTCTGAATGATCCTTAATAAGTCCATAGATTCGTTTCTGGGAATTTTTCTAAAATTTGTTAAAAAGTTCTATGAAAAGTTTCAAGAAATTTATTACAATCACAAATCTGAAATTTGAAATATGAATAGGAAATAATTTTATAGAGTATTAAATTTATTTATATATTAAAAAAATTATAGTTTTATTAAAAATATTATTATTAAGTAAAAAGAAAAAATAAGTCCACAAAATTATATTTTATCATTTTAAGTTTGAATCTGTGATCTTTTAAAAAGAAATACACGCTCTTAACTATTACACCCATTCAATTTAGTGTGATTGAAACCAGATACAATATTCAAATAATTTTTTATCACTTAAATACCATCAAACCACCTATTAAGAGTGTCACTCTTTAAAACTCACATAATCACACCAAAAAAAACTCAAATTCAAATTAAATGAATAAATTCTAAAACAGTAAATTCTGATTAAAAAATAAATTCCCAAAATGAACTGTCCATCTATTAATTCACGCAAGTTCATGAATAAAACATAATTGTTACGTTCGACAATAAAATGAGCATTGTCAAGTCCTGACGTTCGAAAGCGGCGACTGACGATGTGGAATATAATATAACGTAGTTGACCCGTAAGTAGTCGATGCAGTTAGGGCTCATTCCACAAAAACGGGACTGGGTTAGGGCTCTGGCGTTTCGGCGATCGGGCCGTCCTTGTCTGCGAATTGAATTGAACGAAGCAAAATCCAAAATAAATTCCCACGATCAACGCCGGCCCTGTCTTAGGGACGTCGTTGTCTCCCAAATATTCTACTTTCTGCGAAAAAGGGATAACAAACTGTGTTACACAGATGGTGCATCATGCACGAATATTCTGTAGTTAAAAAAATGAAACAAAATAATAAGATTGAGATAGTGTAGCATATGGTAAAGACTATTGACTGAGATAGTGTCTCATACATAGTTACCAAATTCGGCCGAATCGGACTGAAGAATTCGAAAATTTTTACTGAAGAATGTTGCTTAGGATTTTGTGTTATGTCCAGTCCTGTGCATCTATTTCCCTCCTTTGCTTCCTCCTGTTCATCTATACTATAATAACAATGTTAAATTGTGTATTGTTGTGTGTCAGCCACTAGAACCAATGCATTTCTCCTTGATATTACCCATATCTACCAGTGTTTATTTCGATCTATGTGTTTTCTTGAGTTTAAAAATGCATAATTCATAATGACACTATCATTATGCCGGCATCGCTTGAACGGCCTAGTCAGTCGAGATGGTTGAAAGTGGCTGCTTCTCCTATAATCCACACATCAGAGGTATTATCTGATGAAGTTTTATACCCCAACCTTTCAAAGTTAATTTTAGAGAAGTGTATTAATGTGGTGGAGATTGGAACATTACCAAAGGCACTCACATCTGTCACATTTAAAATACATGATAAATTAACCTCTTTGAACTAGAATTTACAAATATTTATTTGACAACTTAAAATACATGATAAATTAACCCCTTCGAACTAGAATTCCATATTCATTCTTGTAACCTTTTGTGTAAATGAATATTACATGTATGTGTTTCACTTAACAAAGGTTATTAATTAACTTGATTATGTTTACAACTTCTAAAAATATACATTGGGATCTTAAAATGATTTACTATGAACTTGAAAGATATAGTGAATTTTCTTTTTCTTTTTTTTCTTTATTTTTTTATAGATATCTTTTCAACCAATTGAGAGGTTTACAACATACCAATGAAGGTAGAATAGTCAACTCAAGACGTCTTTCAATGTTTGAATTCGATGAAATGCTTTTTCCCTTTGTGAAGGCGAGGGGGCAATTTAAAATACATAATTCATAATGACACTAATTCATAATCCCGCCTAAAAAATAAAAAAAAAAAATAAACTCAAATTCAAATTAAATGAATAAATTCTAAAACAGTAAATTCTGATTAAAAAATAAATTCCCAAAATGTTCATGAATAAAACATAATTGTTACGTTCGACAATAAAATGAGCATTGTCAAGTCTTGACGTTCGAAAGCGGCGACTGACGATGTGGAATATAATATAACGTAGTTGACCCGTAAGTAGTCGATGCAGTTAGGGCTCATTCCACAAAAACGGGACTGGGTTAGGGCTCTGGCGTTTCGGCGATCGGGCCGTCCTTGTCTGGGAATTGAATTGAACGAAGCAAAATCCAAAATAAATTCCCACGATCAACGCCATCCACATGTGAGCGTTAGCTGCAAATATGGGTAGGGTTGCTGCTTCGCTGTAAGGCTGGCGCCGGCCCTGTCTTAGGGACGTCGTTGTCTCCCAAATATTCTGCTTTCTGCGAAAAAGGGATAACAAACTGTGTTACACAGATGGTGCATCATGCATGAATATTCTGTAGTTAAAAAAATGAAACAAAATAATAAGATTGAGATAGTGTATCATATGACATTACTCGCTTGTAGCATTGAAATATGGTAAAGACTATTGACTGAGATAGTGTCTCATACATAGTTACAAGTATTGAAATATGGTAAAGACTATAGACACTATCTCAGTCAATAGTGTCTATAACAAAAGTCAGCAAATGTGTTTTCACTAGCCATAAAAATTACTATAAAAAAAAGTTGATGATGACAACAACAACTACTTTACACTTCAAAGCATGCTACAAATCATATCAATTCAACAACATTTGTACCACTGGCCAACAAGAAAGGATTTCATAACTAGCATCCATCAAGATACCAAATACATCAACCAAATGGATATATGGCTATTCTCCATTCAGCATCATTTTCATAGAAAACAATGCATGGAAATTTCAGGATTTAATATCTTGTTTTAAAGAATTTGTGCCCAAAAAAAAATCCTTCTTTTAAAATCCCTTTATGGAAAAAGGACCCGTAGTGCAAACAATTAATAATAAAAAAATGTGTTTTTATTGGGCCTAAGAGAGGTGAGAGGCAAATAAAACCCAATTGTAATCTCCCCAATAACATAGGCAAATTAACACCCCAACGATAATCCCCATGCATATGCCTCTTTTGTATTCGTTTGCATGACACTTATGAGAATTTGTTATAATAGTCATTGCTTCGTAACAAACAAATGCAGGCCTTTGTTCCCACAAATACAAGTATGCATATCCACTTGTCTTGGATTGAAATTCAAATATGTTTCCCTTATGCCTAATTGTTGATCAGCCTGGAGGCAGTGAAGGGAAAATTCAGATTGCAACAAAAAAGCTGGAGTCGGCATATCTATAGAGGGTGAGCTCGAGATCAAAACCATGATCCACTATTAGACCAATTCATGATGGCATATTGCTGACATTTTCAAACTAGATCAACGATATAACCCAAAGCTCTTCTCTCTCAAAACATGAGCTCTTCTCTTTCAAAACATGAGCTTCAGATATTATACCATTTAGTTATCTCGTATGGATTCTAGAGATTCAGGGAGACGTGCACCCTTCTCCCCAGCTGAGAGAGTTGTACATGAGACTTAAACTGTAACAAAAATATTAGCATGTCGTTGAAGTATCTGTTGCACATGCAGATGCTCAACCGCCAAAAGAGTAAAGATCAACCCACTAGAAAAGCCGATTCCAAGTAATCTAACTCCGAATTTGGTCCCAATTGAATTTGAGCATCAATGATGAAAGGTTTTGATCCCCTCTATGGTTTACTAGAGTGATACTTCACAAATATGATTATAGTGGATGAATTCCCATTGATACTGTGATCTCAATACAACGATCAAATATTAGTGATCACTACAAAAAATAAAATAAAATTCGGTGCCAATATGAATCTCGAAACCCTGACTATGAAGAAGCCATGGGTATCAAACTTAGATCTGACCCGATCTATGTACACTCGATCACAAAGACCCCATTTAGGGCATGAAAAAATTAGGAAACTCCAAAAATGAATTCAGTAGGGCAAGAATCACCCACTCTGATACCATGTAAGAGTATTTTATTAATCACAATATCATGTAAAAGTACATAGAATACCTCCATTATATATCAATGAAGGAGGTTTAGTGTTAGTTAAGGGTAACTACGACAACTGGGACAGATGCAAGTCCCTATTGAGCTTACAACTCACCATACTTAGCTGATAAGGAAATGAGGCATTGGAAAATCCATTTCTAACAAAACTAGTGACAATTTATATTTTGTTGTCTCTCTAGATCTGCAATAAGATTGGAAACCAAGAGTCCGCGACTGCTTTGGACCCCCAAGTGTTTTGAGATTTAGATATTTTGGAAGAGTTTTCTCACCTGGTTCCTGACCCTGGCTACACCAAGGAAAGAAGGGAATTGTTCCTCAAGTCCATAACTTTACATTAGAAGATGAGGACTTTGCTTGATAGGGTCTTAAAAGACACACATGGGATATACCATATCTTTTCTTCTATGGAAGACATTAAACTAGTTCAAAGGAATCAATGCTTTTACTTGGAATGACTGGATGCAAGGCTTGAACATCTGGAAATCCATTTGCAATGTTAATCTAACCTCCTTGCTCCCAAAAGACTCGCCCTTGTTACTTATTCTTACTCTTAAATGGGTGGAATGCTTAGTGACAATTTTTTGTATTACAATTATGTTATAGTTAGACTTGTTTTCATGAATTATGTTGGTGGTTAAAAATATCTAGTTTCCCTTGAGACAAATTAAAAACACCTATAGAGTTCCATAATTAAGTTATGACTAATTAAATAATTTACTATATTTTCATACTATTATATATATATATATAAACTAAAATTGTTTTCTTTTGCAATTAGAAACTATAACCTGATATGAAAAGTAGACTCACATTAATTCACTATAACCGGATATGAAGAGTAAACTCACATTAACTGTTATATATACCTAATAAGTATTTTATGAACTGTGGAATAATGATGGATAACTTACCATCAAATTTATTTCATGGATTTGTAAATATCCATTCACAATTTTCTTAAAATTATCGAAATTTTGGCATACATGTCATTGATTAGTGGAATAAATGACATCAAGGATGACGAGAGGTTAAGTGTTCAATTATATCTCTGTATTTAACATTATTCATAGAAAACAATTAACCCTTTTCATAGCATATAATTTATTTTTCAATGTTAAATTTTGATAGAGAACTAGCAACCTCCCCAGATATATGCGACAATTCATAAGCCACATATCATGGACTCATAATGGACAAGGTGTGGCCTGATCAGAGGTGATCACAAGAATTGGCATGGGTATATTTGGATATGGTCTTTATTCAGTTTTCCCGTGTTTTGTTATTTTGTACTTTGTCACATTTTAAAGAAGCAATCAAATATGTTGTAATAATTTTGGGTAGGAGAGCCATCGTACGACGAGACAGCTAGTCAATCAGACAGTTGGAGCTCGGCTAAGATATTTTGTAAATATTGTTCAAAGATTCCCCTCTCCTTATAAATAGATGGAAGAAACACTTAAACGAGGTTCCCAATCTCTGCATTCTAAAGGCCCGAATTTTTCTTTTGCAAGTTTTGAGGTTTGTTTGTAGAGAGAGTGTTTCCACTTTCGTTCAATTTGCTTGTTCATAAGGTGCTCAGGCATATACAATTGTTAAATGTAATGGACTACTGATTTGGACTCCATATTCAAAGATTAATGAAACAATTTGGTTGATTCCAATCTGAGCAATGCACATTATGTTTTTCCCTTTGTTTATCATTTCATGTATGTCTTTCCTCTTCTAAAATTATGTTATGAAGCAGGCAGTTTCACTCTCTCATGGGTTTATGTATGCTGCTAAGTAGTGAGAAGTACCCGTGTAAACACATTTACTTGTTTTATTTGATAGTCTGCAGTGCTTGTGTAATCATAGATTTACTTGTGTTATTTGATATCCTACAATACATGTATGCAAGCACATATTTACTTATGCTAATTGGTGACAAATGTATTCATGAGGCATAGAGGTTGAGACCTTAATTCGTGCTCCACTTTTTCTGCATTTTCACCTCCTCACCCTTCCATATTTCTGCTAGATTGTTGCCTATGATTTTGTGTTATGTCCAGTCCTCTGCATTGATTTCCCTCCCTTTCCTTCCTCCTATTCATCTATACTACAATAACAATGTTAAACTGTGTATTTTTGTGTGTCAGCCACCAAAACCAACACATTTCTTTTTGACATTAGTCATATCTACTAGTGTTTATTTCAATCTATGTGCTTGCTTTAATTTACCTTGGTTAAGGGCTATTGAACCAATTATGTGACATATGGAGTGCATCAGAAAGCCTTTAGATAATCTTCAAAATCACTCATCTCAGATGCCCTAGGCACTGGTCTCCTATGAACCCAGAGATTGTCTCTAAGAGGCTTCTATATCTTCTGAAAGCAATTGTGTGACAGGCAATAGAAAAAGCTACAACATCTTTCTGGCGCTGTTGTTGGGGAACGACAAAAATTATTTTTTCTGTGGGTATGACAATTTTTACATTCCCTCTGTCAGGTGAGCAAGGGAAGTGTGGGTTGAAGATCTCTCACCTTGGCGACTCCATTCTTTTAATCTTATTGTAAACATATTTCTTTGGCCTAGAACAATATATATCAATTCCAATCCCAACTAGAAGGATCATGGATGAGATTAAAAGAGTTGAGCATCAAATATCAATTTGGGGGTAGTGAGGCATGCCTATTTTAGTTGTTGACTTCCAAGAGAACAATGACATAAGGTCTAGTACTCAGATGTTGGGCTAGTATCATTCGAAGGTTGGCCTCACTTGGGTGAATTGAGCCTTATGCCTAAGCAGGAGTTGTATATAAATAAGCTCACTATGTGAGTATTTAATTTCCAATTTTTAGAGTTTGTAATTTTTCATTTTAGTTTTTTGAGGAAAGGACTCCCAACAAATAAAGTTCCATGGAGATTTTTTGGTTTTATAGGTTCGATATATTTTTGACTCCATTCCCAACGGTGAAGGCTACTAGTTTGCAGTTTCTCACACCTTGCCAGCAAGGCATTGTCCCCAATTGGAGCCAATGTTGTCAATTACTACAAAATGTGTTTCTGGCTCTCCAAAGAGTAAATGAGAAGAGAAGTTTGCAATCATTTTCCAAGCAACAGAAGGAATCAAAGCCTAAATCAGACCCTCTCCATTAGAAAGTGCTCTAAACAAGCTTTCCAACGATATTTGGAAGTCCAAAAATGGACTCTTGGATCAAAATATATGGTCTACTGAAGTTCAAGGATTGAAGCCTTGGGAAGGAATACTAGAGGTTCGATATATCGGAGATCGCATATCAAAGGTCCAAAGATACCGGTGATTGCAATATCATAGCATCAACCATATCGGTGATGGAAACATGGAATCGATATGGAATTGCTCCAATAAGGAAGTATATGGATTTAAAAAATGCATGAATCGGTAGCTGCAAGATTGAATGCAGGAACATAGGAGTTGGTCTCAAGTGTAACAGTGATTGTCAAAGATCTTTGGGTCAAGGCAGCAAGGACCATAGTCTGCAAGAAAGAGTGTTGGGTCTACCGTGAGGTGATACAAGCCATCTCTGTGCTCTGACGCACATCTTTAGTGAGATAAATGGAGGTATAGGACTCAGGAAGCAGTGTGCAAGTCACCTGAGAATTAGTTTCTCAACATGGAGCTCCACGCAGTAATGGAATGAAAGACTATGAGGTCAATCTATATTTCGACACGGTGACAAGAAACCGAGAGTTAGTTGCTCCTTTCTCCAGAAAGTGGGGAATTCAACAAGTTAAGGCACAGATGAGAGGTGAACCTGTCGAGTAACAAAGGAGGAACATCATGGAAAAGGTGTGGCATGATCAGAGGCGAACAAAGGAATTGGCATGGAGATATTTTTCTATAATCAATATTTAGTTTTCCCATGTTTTGTTATTTTGTACTTTGTTGCATTTTAAAGAAGCAATCAAATCTGTTGTAATAATTTTGGACAACAGAGCCATCGCAAGCTGAGACAGCTAGTCGATCAGAAAACTGGAGCTCAGCTGAGATATTTTGTAATTGTTGTTCAAATCTTCCTCTCTCCTTATAAATAGAAGGAAAAAACACTTAAATGAGGTTCCTAATTTCTACATTCTAGAGGCCCGAATTCTACTTTGGCAAGTTTTGAGCTCTGTTTGTAGAGAGAGTGGTTCCACTTTGGTTCAATTTGCTTGTTCATGAGGTGCTCGAGCATATACAATTGTTAAAAGTAATGCACTGGTGATTTGGACTCCATCTTCAAAGATTAATGAAACAGTTTGGTTGATTTCAATCGGAGCAATGGACACTATGTTTTCCCCTTTGTATATCATTTCATATATGTCTTTCCTCTTCTGAAATTGTGTTATGGAACTACCAGTTTCACTCTCTCATGGTTGTATATATGCCGCTAAGTAGTGAGAAGCACCTATGTAAACATATATTTACTTGTGTTATTTGATAGCCTGTTGTACCTATGTAATCAAATGATTTACTTGTGTTATTTGATAGCCTACAATACCTGTATGTAAGCACCAATTTACTTATGCTAATTGGTGACAAATGTATGCATGAGGCATATAGGTTGAGAACTTAATTCACGCTCCACTTTTTCTACATTTTCAACTCCTCACTCTTCCATATTTCTACTGAATAATATTGCTTAGGATTTTGTGTTATGTCCAATCCTCTGCATCGATTTCCCTCCTTTGCTTCCTCCTATTCACCTATACTATAATAACAATGTTAAATTGTGTATTGTTGTGTGTCAGCCACTAGAACCAATGCATTTCTCCTTGAGATTACCCATATCTACCAGTGTTTATTTCGATCTATGTGTTTGTTTGAGTTTACCTTAGCGAAGGGCTATTGAACCTATTTCATGACATATGGAGTGCAACATAAAACCTTTAGATAATCTTCAAAAACCCTCATCTCAGATGCCCTAGGACTAATCTCCTATCAACCCAAAGAATATCTCTAAGAGGCTTCTATATCTACTCAAAAAAATTATATGACAAAAGATATAAAAAGCTACAACAAATTCCATGGCTAGTTATATTTTAACATTCCCAAATTAGTTTATTAGTTTCTAAAGTCTTTAAATGTAAAATATTTATTAGTTTAGTCTAAGCTAAAATATTTATGTGCTCATTAAAGGTGTGATTACTCTAAAATTCTAATGTTTTACACAAGCAAACCCAACCGAGATCTATTAAATTGAATCACTAAAATAGAGCTATAAATGTACAATAATATCTTTTCGACTTGACCATACATGGTTTTATCTATCCAAATCGCGGTTATTGGGCCTCGAATTCGATGTTCTATGGAAGCTCTTTTTTTTTTCCAATTTTTTATTTTTATTTTTATTTTTTTGACTGATTATAGTTAAAAAAAATTGCAAGGTCATAAAATTGTTTATTTGACATATCAAGCATTTAAGTTATTAGCCACACGTTTACTAGTGGAGGAGGCCAATCTTCACTATCTCAAATCTAAAGATTTACAAAATTCTTTTCAGAGTTTATTCTATAATTGTGGCGATTGGATTTTTTACTTATTAGGAATATTCTATAATCGTGATTGGTTATTTACTTATTACGAATATTTTTCTTCATTTTTAGAGATAAACTCATAAAAACTTATATCAAAACAAATTGTTAACTTATAAAAACCTATATTAAAACAAATTGTTATTGCCATTTCAATAATGAATTTTTTTCCATTTACAATGATTAATTTTTGGCCAGGATGTATCTCTGCTATTTAAATAATTGAAAATATTGAATTTTCACTTTTGTTTTAAAAATAAATTAATGTTAATCTAAATTCAATGATATAATAATCTAAAAAATTATCTTATTATCACTATAAATCATAGTTAGCCAGTTGGAGTTTGAATTCGAATACGAATTCAATTCGATACAAAAAAATAAAAAAAATCGACTCTCTAAAATTAAATACGGAAAAAATTCGCCAATACACATCTTACACTATTCGCCAATATACATCGTACACCATTATAATAACATTTTTTCTTAAATTTTGAATAATCTAAATTAACAATTTAATTATATTATAGAAGTTGCAAATAAAATTAGACATTGAAATTAGTAGAAACAATTATTCTTCAATGGAAGTGAATGAGATATTGAAATTAGTAGAAACAACTCCTCTTCAATAGAAGTGAATAAGATACAATGGGGAGAACAAAC
Source organism: Pinus taeda (assembly GCA_000404065.3). Classification (NCBI taxonomy): domain Eukaryota; kingdom Viridiplantae; phylum Streptophyta; class Pinopsida; order Pinales; family Pinaceae; genus Pinus; species Pinus taeda. The sequence continues at coordinate 19,682 of APFE031164770.1, read as the reverse complement.
TCTTTAACATTAAAAAAAGGAACCTTTAAAATTGTAAGTTGGTCAATCAAAAGATAGTAACTAATGTTGTAGTTTTTAATGATAAATATTTAGGGAATTTTTTAATTAGTAAAGTAAAATATAAATAAAAAAATCATCAAATTAGAACTATCAAGAATCATCAAATTAGAATTCTTGCTTTTTTCCTAATTGTTCAAATAGAAGTGAATAAGATATTGGAATTAGTAGAAACAATTCCTCTTGGTCAATCAAAAGATAGTAACTAATGCCGTAATTTTTAATGATCAATATTTAAACAATTTCCTAATTACTAACTGAATAAAATATAGATAAAAAATCATTAAATTAGAACTATCAAGAATCATCAAAGTAGAAATATCTTGTTATTTTCCTAATTGTACCAAAAGATAGTATCTAATGCTTTAATTTTTAATGACGAATATTTAGACAATTTCCTAATTACTAACGGAATAAAATATAGATAAAAAATCATTAAATTAGAATTATCAAGAATCATCAAATTAGAACTATCTTGCTATTTTCCTAATTGTTTAAAGATTTAAAAACCATATTATATTTTCTTTACAAATTTCTTAAAAGAAAAAAACTAAATTACAACCAATTTAAAAAACTAAATTACAACCAATTTTATTATGAATAAATAGTTCCAATTACATTACTCACTCATCAAAGAATTATAAAAAAGAGATTAAAATTATAAAAAGAGAAAAAAATATTTTATTGTAAAAAAAAAAAAAAAAAAAAACAAAAAATATTTTATTGTTAAAATAAAGATTTAATATAAAAACCATTTATTTAATTTTTATACCTACTTTTAGGGAATTTTTTATTTTTAATATAAAAATTAAACAAACATTAAAAAAACAATGTAAAAATTAATAACAAGTCAAATTTATTAACACATCAAAATAATTTTGATATAAATAGAACTTTGAATTTTTTAATCATTAATCACAACAGTATTGCAGAACAAACCGGGAAAATTAAGTTTTTAACAGCTTATTAGTTTTAAACATCTATATAAACGGAGAATTACGTTCAATCGTTCAATATCTACAACTACATGATTAAACTAAGGCACAGAAAATGGAAAATGGAGTACGAACAACTTCTTGAAAAACACAAATCAAAGAAAATTTTAAAAATAAATTTGGGAGACTGATGTGTCCGAACGGAATTTCAGCGTATTAATGGCCGAATCAGACCGAATTGCCGAATTTTTGAATTCTTCAGTCCGATTCGGCCGAATTCGGTAACTATGTATGAGACACTATCTCAGTCAATAGCCTTTACCATATTTCAATACTACAAGCGAGTAATGTCATATGATACACTATCTCAATCTTATTATTTTGTTTAATTTTTTTAACTACAGAATATTCATGCATGATGCACCATCTGTGTAACACAGTTTGTTATCCCTTTTTTGCAGAAAGTAGAATATTTGGGAGACAACGACGTCCCTAAGACAGGGCCGGCGCCAGCCTTACAGCGAAGCAGCAACCCTACCCATATTTGCAGCTAACGCTCACATGCGGATGACGTTGATCGTGGGAATTTATTTTGGATTTTGCTTCGTTCAATTCAATTCCCAGACAAGGACGGTCCGATCACCGAAACGCCAAAGCCCTAACCCAGTCCCGTTTTTGTGGAATGAGCCCTAACTGCATCGACTACTTATGGGTCAACTACGTTATATTATATTCCACATCGTCAGTCGCCGCTTTCGAACGTCACGACTTGACAATGCTCATTTTATTGTCGAACGTAACAATTATGTTTTATTCATGAACTTGCGTGAATTAATAGATGGACAGTTCATTTTGGGAATTTATTTTTTAATCAGAATTTACTGTTTTAGAATTTATTCATTTAATTTGGATCGTTCAGAAGGTCAAGGCCCCTTCAATAAATAAGTAATTGAGCCAAGCACCAGCATTTATGCATGTGAAGGATCTATTAAGCAAGGGCTGGGGGTGTGATGCTAGCCTCGGGTTGTCAGGTTTAGACACGCATCCTAGCAAGGCGGGAAGCAAACCCTTGCTCGGTTTTTTTCGACAAGCCCACCAAGAAATCTAATTAATCCCAACTAGGCCGGCCAGCTAGCCAGCAAGCTATAGAAGACGAGTTGTTCCGAAGCGAGCCTAAAGCAAGCCAGCCAGGTTTTTGGCCCCACCACGAGAGACAAGCCAAGTGCCACAGAGATGTGGTTGAACATAACGCATCACAATGCATGATTGAAACGTGGCTGAAGAGTAGGACAACGGTGACAATTACCATTCTATGTTAATCTTGCGTGTTGGATAGCTGGGCGAAAAAGCTTAAAGGTTTGGTTAGTACTCGCAGTAGTAGCAAACATGAGCTGAAGTTCTCTCGACTGTCAATGAGACTATTTATTGAAGACATCTTGTCTATTCACGACCTCCTTATCAGCGACGCACCATCTCTCAAATGCTCCTTCTCGGGTTGTACTGTTGTTGCGATGACGCTGCACAGAGGTGGCCAGGGTGGAAGAAGAATTTATTGTGATGGTGTTGCACAAAGGTGGCCAAGGTAGAAGAGGAATTACTTCCAGAGGTGGGCGCTTGGTTGTTCATGGCTAAAGGTGTCAGAGATGTGCTCCTCATTATTTATTGGATTTGACCTATTATTTATGAAATCCTACCAAACGGTGGGAAATAGCATCATTGATCTGCTCGTAAAGCAACACGGCGTCACAACGAAAGAAACAGCTCCACAACACCAGAACTGGGTCAATCAGAGAGAGTGATTCTATAAAAAAATAGAAGAGTGTGATACTCTATATGAATGCTCAGCAAAGTGATTCTATTCATCCTCAGGGGATCGAAGTTGGCATGACAGTCCCCCCTTCGAGAGAAAGCCAATTGGGTAGATTGAGATTGGGTATGTATGCATTCATTGAAAATATAGAAACACTGTACTGCTTGCTACTTTCTTGAAATTGCTTTCACCTACAAATTTTCACCATTGTTGCTTTCTTGATGGTTCCATCTGGTAAATATTGTTAATGTTGTTATCTCGCCTCTATTGTCTTTGTAGGTGAACCCTGGAAACAGTTCAGATTTGTCATTACACATGCGCTGCCCCTCTATTGTCTTTGTAGGTGAACACTGGACATGGTTCAGATTTGTCGCTGCACATGGCTGTAGGCTGGGGCTGCTCAGAGGGTTTGGGGAAAATTAAAAACCATAGTGCCACCATAAATCATTTGAGGCGTTAACATCTTGGGATCATTCAATGATTCGAGCCCCATATAGCCTTTGAAAAGAGAGAGGCGTTGGGACAGAGACTGGAGAGCAGGTTTCCAAATGGATATAAGTAAGAGTCATTTCCTAAGTATGTTAGCTTTCTCTACAAGCATGAAATCAAATTCAGTTCACGGCCAGAGGTTTAGGTCAGGTCAATATGGAGGCTGAGATGAGGGAAGCGGTAGGAAGAGGAAGTTCATAGAAATAAAAAGGAACTGACACTCTACTAGATGGCGACCGGGCTGGCGCGCATTGGCGAAGGCGCACGAAGGCGCACACGGGCGGGCGTGCACGGGCAGCGTGCACGCCGAGCGATCTGTGGTGCAGGCGGATAGCGAAACAAGTAAGCGACGAACAGCGATATATGCGACAAGTGTTATGCGTGACATCATGTTTATACGCCGATTTGGGATGGCGTTAAACGTGGAGAAGCCGACCTGTGTGTGGGCGCGATGAAGGGTTGCGTGTGCAGGGTTGGGGCGTCGGCCGAGGGGCTTCGCCCACCCCACCCACACGTTACACTCCATATATATATACGCATAAGACTTGGCATTTGGACATCAATTCGACAATCACTTCTCTTGCTCTACGCACAAAGGGAGGAAGCGCAACATGAGCACATAGCTCATGCGCACTTGGTGAATTTCGCAGAAAATCATCTCTTGGTTTGTGGTTGAGGTGAATGAGTTGTGAAGGGTTGAACGTGCAGAATTGTGCAGAAATATACGAGTGTCTTGGTGGCCGTGTGTGGCACCCGCTCACGTATAAAAGGTGCAGATTCTCTATTGTAGGTAGGTTGCCTTGTATGTATAAATTTGGCTAAGTATTGGCTTGATCTTGCAAGCACACTAGCTCATTGTACTATTGAAATTCTGATAAAATATATATTGTTGGGCAGATTGTTCGGGAGTTGCCCCTCCCCTTTATATCGTGCAATTGCTGTTTTATATTTCTGTGGATAATGATTAAGTATGGGTGATCATTGATATAAAGGTTTAATGCTTTTTACTTGGTTACGAAAAACAAACTAAGTATCGGTTGTGAATTAGGCGTAGTCCTCACACTTAAGTATTGTTAAAAAGAAAAAGTGGGGTGGTGCCGCACCTCGCCGGCACGGTTGGAAGACTACCGTAGGGTTGGGGGTGTGACAGGTGGTATCATAGCTAGCAAATCTCGTGGCCGTGGAGACAGGTTCTTGCAGGGAAAGAGGTTGGTGAAACACTCTAAGTGTGGCATCAAGGACTTGGGTTGCAGGTGAAGCAGGTGCATGGTCGAAACTCGATTACAAAGAAAGAAAAGGTTAGCAATGGCTGAATCACGTGCCGAGTCTAATCGTAGCCCCGTGGACACTTTCGATCTGATGCAGAAAGTGGTGGAAAGGGTGGAATTCTTACAGACTCATTTTGGAGAAAGGTTTGACCTTGTTGTGGAAGAACAAAAGGCATTCTTGAAGATGAAAGATGAGCTCGATGAACTCCGAACTCAACATGAGTACACTGACTTGATGTGTACACAACTCGAATTAAGGGTCAAGGACATTGAAGCTTCAAGGGACCAAGGTCTAGCAGAGATCATGGACTTGAAGAAAGCTCTTGATGAAGCCAAGGATGAAATAGCGGTGTTGAAGAAGGCTATGAGGCATGGCTCAGGTGGAGGAGTGCCTCATGTGAAAGTCAAGGAACCGGATTCATTCGATGGTACAAGGAGCGCAAAGACTCTTGGTAACTTCTTGTGGGACATGGAGCGATACTTGGAGAGATTGGATCTATCCGATGATGAGACTAAGGTCAAAGTTGCTGCTCAATTCCTCACAAAAGATGCCAAGATGTGGTGGAGAAAAAGGATGGATCAGGTTGCAAATGGAAGTGCTACCGACATCACTTCTTGGGATGACATGAAAGGAGCCTTGCAGGCCCATTTTAGTCCTCAGTATGAAACATGGGAAGCTAGGATGAAGATTAAGTTTATAAAGCAAACCGGGAACCTTCAAACTTATCAAAGGGAGTTTGCAAGTGCGGTCCTTGAGCTACCTGATATGGCGGAAAGAGACAAGGTATTCAATTTCATTGTTGGATTGAAGCCTTGGGCACGCAATGAGGTGAAGAGACAAAGGATTCGTACACTTGAAGAAGCCTTTGCTGCAGTTGACAGGTTGGTTGAACACTATGATGAGACTTCTGATGATAGGAAGAAGAAATCTGATAAACCGAAAGAGAAGAAGAAGGAAGAGACTTCGAAGTTTGATGATTCGAAGGGAAAGAAGGTCTTGAAGTGTTGGATTTGTGCAGGGCCACATATGGTGAAGAATTGTCCCTCTAAACCGAAGTTGGCTGCCATAGCACAATCTAGTGCGAAAGATGAAGGTGTTTCTGTGGGTATGATGCAGGTTCTTAGCACTGCTGCTACTACAGAGGTACTCTCTCGAAAGGATCCCGAGAGGAACAAGTTGGAGTATGTCCGGATGAAAGTTGGAGATGCTGATATACTCACTATGGTAGATAGTGGGGCTTCTCACAATTTCATGGGAGAAGATACTGCAAAGAAAGTTGGGCTGAAATATGTTCCTATCAAGGCACATATGAAGACGGTGAACTCTCCTCCGAATGAAGTTCTTGGTGTGGCTGAACAAGTGGACACTACACTTGGTGATTGGACCGGGAAGGTGGACTTCACCATTGTGAGGATTGATGACTATGAGGCCGTACTTGGGATGGAATTTATGAAGCAATATGATGCGATGATCGTTCCACACTTGAAGAAGTTGTACATCTATGATGGAAGGGAAGATGTACCCATAGGTGTTCCTACCTTTGGGGTCACTAGGCCGAATCATGAAGTGGCAACAATGCAGGTGAGGAGTGATGAAGGCATGGATGATGTATGTAAGTGTTTGTCCAAGGCAGAGACAAAGCTTACCGAACAATCCTTGGTTATCAAGTCACTTTCAGATAGCATCTTGGACTTGACAAGAAGGCTAGAGGTGATTGAGGATGAGGAGGATGAACCATATATGAGACCAAGTGAGGACCGGGTTACTTACTTACAGAGATTGGAGGTTGAAGATCCTGATAGGTGGATCGAATTGATTAGTGAGGGGGAGCCTACAAGCTCTCACCCCTATACATCTTCTTAGAGAGACAAGAAGATGGGGCTCATTGTTAGCTGCTCATGGCAGTGAGCCCCTAAGCAGTTGAGCAGGTTATGATGGTGCAGGGATGGCTTGGCATCAAGCATCATGACATGTTGCAGATGGATGGAGATTACTTCATGGACCTGAGCATGGATTATTCTGATGGAGTTCAGGATGTGGCAGATGTTTTGGGAAACAACTGATGATGACATGGGGATGTTCACTCTCATTGTTTGAGCGTGATGGTTGGACTGATCACCTGACCAGTTCAGACATGGGGTCGCGAAGTGTACTGAGATGTGTTGACATTAGGAGGAGTATCATGGCAGCTGAGCACTTGGAACACATGGAGCTATTGTGTTGATGAGGTCTCATAACAGATGAGCACATTGGACACATGATGGAGGAAGGTGTTTTCTTGAGGCACTTGACTTGATGATGGAGTGTTCTCTTGAAGCACTTGACTTGACACTTGATAGTTGATGACATGATGGAGGACATTGTTGCAGTGGACGTGTAGCTTGGTGTTGAAAGGATCAACCTTTCATGATGGAGAGCAGCATGGTGACATTGTGGTAGTTGGTCGATGGTCATGGACATCGATGACATACCTTGGTATGGAGTATCATGGTGACAGTTAGTCACTTGGATGAGACATGGTGGAGATGGAGGCCTACATATGTTGCAGGGATGTTTGCCGTATGTGAGGGGAGTCGACATCATGGTGGATGCTTGGAGTTGGGATGTTGTCGAGGACGACAACGACTTCAGGTGGAGGGGGATGTACCGCCCTAGGAGATTTGGCAACGGTGCGACGGGCGCACGACGTGATGAGGCGCCTCGGGCATGCGCCGGGTGACTTGGGAGGGCGCGCACGGTGGATTGGCGATCGAGCGAGCGCGCGTAGGCTGGCGCACACGATGGGTAGATGACCGGGCGGAGTGCACGACCGGGCAGCGTGCACGATGGATTGGCGACCGGGCAGGCGCGCGTAGGCGGCGCTGCACCATGGCGACCGGGTGGGCGGCAATGGCGAAGGCGCACGAAGGCGCACACGGGCGGGCGCGCACGGGCAGCGTGCACGCGGGGCGACCTGCGGTGCTGGCGGACAGCGAAATAAGTAAGCGACGAACAGCGACATATGCGACAAGTGTTATGCGTGACAGCATGTTTATACGCCGACTTGGGATGGCGTTAAACGTGGAGAAGTCGACCTGTGTGTGGGCACGATGAGGGGTTGTGTGTGCAAGGTTGGGGCGTCGGCCGAGGGGCTTCGCCCACCCCACTCACACGTTACACTCCATATATATATACGTATAAGACTTGGCATTTGGACATCAATTCGACAATCACTTCTCTTGCTCTACGCACAAAGGGAGGAAGCACAGCATGAGCACATAGCTCATGTGCACTTGGTGAATTGCACAGAAAATCATCTCTTGGTTTGTGGTTGAGGTGAACGAGTTGTGAAGGGTTGAACGTGCAGAATTGTGCAGAAATATATGAGTGTCTTGGTGGCCGTGTGTGGCACCTGCTCACGTATAAAAGGTGCAGATTCTCTATTGGAGGCAGGTTGCCTTGTATGTATAAATTTGGCTAAGTGTTGGCTTGATCTTGCAAGCACACTAGCTCATTGTACTATTGAAATTATGATATAATATATATTGTTGGGCAGACTGTTCGGGAGTTGCCCCTTCCCTTTATATCGTGCAATTGCTGTTTTATATTGCTGTGGATAATGATTAAGTATGGGTGATCATTGATATAAAGGTTTAATGCATTTTACTTGGTTGCGAAAAACAAACTAAGTATCGGTTGTGAATTAGGCATAGTCCTCACATTTAAGTATTGTTAAAAAGAAAAAGTGGGGTGGTGCCGCACCTCGCCGGCACGGTTGGAAGACTACCGTAGGGTCGGGGGCGTGACATTGGGAGTCAGGCTGTTGGTGTCCCAGAAGATGTTGAACTTTCCGTTTGTGGGAGAAGGGGAAGCGGATCCGGTCGTATAATCGATGGCGAATGAGAGAAGGAAGTGGACCTCCACCGCCGGATTGATTGGCACATCTGAAAATTTCACGCCGTTGCTGTAGGCGCCTATGTATTCCCTCAAGATATGGTCGTTCGCTCCTGCACACAGATGCACACAAATAGAAGAATGTTATGTTATGCCTAATAATTTTCATAAACAAAACAAGTTTAAGCAATTCTGGATTCCAAAAGCGCTTCCGTACCCATAGCGATAGGAAGCAGATTATGCAGCAAAAGAACAATAGCCAGAAGTTTGCGTATCTCCATGGAGGCCATTACTACACCCAGCAACCGCTCTGGATTGATTGATATTGTTATCGAACGCAACACCAGATTGATTTATATTGCGTTACCACTCTGAGCCTCTTTATATAGACCCCTGAAAAGATCAATCATGGTTATGGTGAGCATGAATTGATTTGGTCAAAACTTAGTTGTCGACGTTAGTGATAGAAAAAGCAGTGGTGCAGCAAAGGTCAAGGATTCATGGTATGACTAAGTGAACGAATACGATTCCTGGAATATGGTATCTGAATGATTCCTTAATAAGTTCACAGGTTCATTTCTGGTAAATTTTGTAAATTTTGTTAATAATTGCTATGAAAAGTCAAGGATTCATGTATGATTAATTGAATGGATACGATGGGGCTAGATAGGCTCCGGGAAATTTCTAGAATATGGTGTCTGAATGATCCTTAATAAGTCCATAGATTCGTTTCTGGGAATTTTTCTAAAATTTGTTAAAAAGTTCTATGAAAAGTTTCAAGAAATTTATTACAATTACAAATCTGAAATTTGAAATATGAATAGGAAATAATTTTATAGAGTATTAAGTTTATTTATATATTTAAAATTATAATTTTATTAAAAAATATTATTATTAAGGTAAAAAGAAAAAATAAGTCCACAAAATTATACTTTATCATTTTAAGTTTGAATCTGTGATCTTTTAAAAAGAAATACACGCTCTTAACTATTACACCCATTCAATTTAGTGTGATTGAAACCAGATACAATATTCAAATAATTTTTTATCACTTAAATACCATCAAACCACCTATCAAGAGTGTCACTCCTTAAAACTCACATAATCACACCAAAAAAAACTCAAATTCAAATTAAATGAATAAATTCTAAAACACTAAATTCTGATTAAAAAATAAATTCCCAAAATGAACTGTCCATCTATTAATTCAGGCAAGTTCATGAATAAAACATAATTGTTACGTTCGACAATAAAATGAGCATTGTCAAGTCCTGACGTTCGAAAGCTGCGACTGACGATGTGGAATATAATATAACGTAGTTGACCCGTAAGTAGTCGATGCAGTTAGGGCTCATTCCACAAAAACGGGACTGGGTTAGGGCTCTGGCGTTTCGGCGATCGGGCCGTCCTTGTCTGCGAATTGAATTGAACGAAGCAAAATCCAAAATAAATTCCCACGATCAACGCCGGCCCTGTCTTAGGGACGTCGTTGTCTCCCAAATATTCTGCGTTCTGCGAAAAAGGGATAACAAACTGTGTTACACAGATGGTGCATCATGCATGAATATTCCGTAGTTCAAAAAATGAAACAAAATAGTAAGATTGAGATAGTGTATCATATGACATTACTAAATATGGTAAAGACTATTGACTGAGATAGTGTCTCATGAGACCATAGTTACCAAATTCGGCCAAATTGGACTGAAGAATTCGAAAATTCGGCAATTCTGTCCGATTCGGCCATTAATACGCTGAAATTCCATTCGGACACATCAGTCTCCCAAATTTATTTTTAAAATTTACTCCATTTTCCATTTTCTGTGCCTTAGTTTAATCATGTAGTTGTAGATATTGAACGGTTGAACGTAATTCTCCGTTTATATAGATGTTTAAAACTAATGAGCTGTTAAAAACTTAATTTTCCCTGTTTGTTCTGCAATACTGTTGTGATTAATGATTAAAAAATTCAGAGTTCTATTTATATCAAAATTATTTTGATGTGTTAGTAAATTTGACTTGTTATTAATTTTTACATTGTTTTTTTAATGTTTGTTTAATTTTTATATTAAAAATAAAAAATTCCCTAAAAGTATGTATAAAAATTAAATAAATGGTTTTTATATTAAATCTTTATTTTAACAATAAAATAATTTTTTTGTGTTTTTTTCTTTTTTTTTACAATAAAATATTTTTTTCTCTTTTTATAATTTTAATCTCTTTTTTATAATTCTTTGATGAGTGAGTAATGTAATTGGAACTATTTATTCATAATAAAATTGGTTGTAATTTAATTTTTTAAATTGGTTGTAATTTAGTTTTTTCCTTTTAGGAAATTTGTAAAGAAAATATATGGTTTTTAAATCTTTTAAACAATTAGGAAAACAGCGAGATAGTTCTAATTTGATGATTCTTGATAATTCTAATTTAATGATTTTTTATCTATATTTTATTCCGTTAGTAATTAGGAAATTGACTAAATATTCGTCATTAAAAATTAAAGCATTAGATACTATCTTTTGGTACAATTAGGAAAATAACAAGATATTTCTAATTTGATGATTCTTGATAGTTCTAATTTAATGATTTTTTATCTATATTTTATTCAGTTAGTAATTAGGAAATTGTTTAAATATTGATCATTAAAAATTACGGCATTAGTTACTATCTTTTGATTGACCAAGAGGAATTGTTTCTACTAATTCCAATATCTTATTCACTTCTATTTGAACAATTAGGAAAAAAGCAAGAATTCTAATTTGATGATTCTTGATAGTTCTAATTTGATGATTTTTTTATTTATATTTTACTTTAGTAATTAAAAAATTCCCTAAATATTTATCATTAAAAACTACAACATTAGTTACTATCTTTTGATTGACCAACTTACAATTTTAAAGGTTCCTTTTTTTAATGTTAAAGAGTTTGTTCTCCCCATTGTATCTTATTCACTTCTATTGAAGAGGAGTTGTTTCTACTAATTTCAATATCTCATTCACTTCCATTGAAGAATAATTGTTTCTACTAATTTCAATGTCTAATTTTATTTGCAACTTCTATAATATAATTAAATTGTTAATTTAGATTATTCAAAATTTAAGAAAAAATGTTATTATAATGGTGTACGATGTATATTGGCGAATAGTGTAAGATGTATATTGGCGAATTTTTTCAGTATTGAATTTTAGAGAGTCCATGTTTTTTATTTTTTTGTATCGAATTGAATTCGTATTCGAATTCGAATTCAAACTCCAACTGGGTAACTATGATTTATAGTGATAATAAGATAATTTTTTAGATCATTATATCATTGAATTTAGGTTAACATTAATTTATCTTTAAAACAAAAGTGAAAATTCAATATTTTCAATTATTTAAACAGCAGAGATACATCCTGGCCAAAAATTAATCATTGTAAATGGAAAAAAATTCATTATTGAAATGGCAATAACAATTTGTTTTAATATAGGTTTTTATAAGTTAACAATTTGTTTTGATATAAGTTTTTATGATTTTATCTCTAGAAATGAAGAAAAATATTCATAATAAGTAAATAACCAATCACGATTATAGAATATTCCTAATAAGTAAAAAATCCAATCGCCACAATTATAGAATAAACTCTGAAAAGAATTTTGTAAATCTTTAGATTTGAGATAGTGAAGATTGGCCTCCTCCACTAGTAAATGTGTGGCTAATAACTTAAATGCTTGATATGTCAAATAAACAATTTTATGACCTTGCAATTTTTTTTAACTATAATCAGTGAAAAAAATAAAAATAAAAATAAAAAATTGGAAAAAAAAAGAGCTTCCATAGAACATCGAATTCGAGGCCCAGTAACCGCGATTTGGATAGATAAAACCATGTATGGTCAAGTCGAAAAGCACGAAAAGATATTATTGTACATTTATAGCTCTATTTTAGTGATTCAATTTAATAGATCTTGGTTGGGTTTGCTTGTGTACAACATTAGAATTTTAGAGTAATCACACCTTTAATGAGCCCATAAATATTTTAGCTTAGGCTAAACTAATAAATATTTTACAAATAAATATTTTACATTTAAAGACTTTAGAAACTAATAAACTAATTTGGGAATGTTAAAATATAACTAGCCATAGAATTTGTTGTAGCTTTTTATATCTTTTGTCATATAATTTTTTTGAGTAGATATAGAAGCCTCTTAGAGACATTCTTTGGGTTGATAGGAGATTAGTCCTAGGGCATCTGAGATGAGGGTTTTTGAAGATTATCTAAAGGTTTTATGTTGCACTCCATATGTCATGAAATAGGTTCAATAGCCCTTCGCTAAGGTAAACTCAAGCGAACACATAGATCGAAAAAAACACTGGTAGATATGGGTAATCTCAAGGAGAAATGCATTGGTTCTAGTGGCTGACACACAACAATACACAATTTAACATTGTTATTATAGTATAGGTGAATAGGAGGAAGCAAAGGACGGAAATCGATGCAGAGGATTGGACATAACACAAGATCCTAAGCAATATTCTTTAGTAGAAATATGGAAGAGTGAGGAGTTGAAAATGTAGAAAAAGTGGAGCGTGAATTAAGGTCTCAACCTATATGTCTCATGAATACATTTGTCACCAATTAGCATAAGTAAATTGGTGCTTACATACAGGTATTGTAGGCTATCAAATAACACAAGTAAATCTTTTGATTACATAGGTACAACAGGCTATCAAATAACACAAGTAAATACATGTTTACATAGGCGCTTCTCACTACTTAGCGGCATATATACAACCATGAGAGAGTGAAACTAGTAGTTCCATAACACAATTTCAGAAGAGGAAAGACATATATGAAATGATATACAAAGGGGAAAACATAGTGTCCATTGCTTCGATTAAAATCAACCAAACTGTTTCATTAATCTTTGAAGATGGAGTCCAAATCACCAGTGCATTACTTTTAACAATTGTATATGCCCGAGCACCTCATGAAAAAGCAAATTGAACCAAAGTGGAACCACTCTCTCTACAAACAGAGCTCAGAACTTGTCAAAGTAGAATTCGGGCCTCTAGAATGTAGAAATTGGGAACCTCATTTAAGTGTTTTTTCCTTCTATTTATAAGGAGAGAGGAAGATTTGAACAACAATTACAAAATATCTCAGCTGAGCTCCAGTTGTCTGATCGACTAGCTGTCTCAGCTTGCGATGGCTCTGTTGTCCAAAATTTTTACAACAGATTTGATTGCTTCTTTAAAATGCAACAAAGTACAAAATAACAAAACATGGGAAAACTAAATATTGATTATAGAAAAATATCTCCATGCAATTCCTTTGTTCGCCTCTGATCATGCCACACCTTTTCCATGATGTTCCTCCTTTGTTACTCGGCAGGTTCACCTCTCATATGTGCCTTAACTTGTTGAATTCCCCACTTTCTGGAGAAAGGAGCAACTAACTCTCGGTTTCTTGTCACCGTGCAGAAATAGAGATTGACCTCATAGTCTTTCATTCCATTACTCCGTGGAGCTCCATGTTGAGAAACTAATTCTCAGGTGACCTGCACACTGCTTCCTGAGTCCTATACCTCCATTTATCTCACTAAAGATGTGCGTCAGAGCACAAAGATGGCTTGTATCACCTCAAGGTAGACCCAACACTCTTTCTTGCAGACTGTGGTCCTTGTTGCCTTGACCCAAAGATCTTTGACAATCACTGTTACACTTGAGACCAACTCCTATGTTCCTACATTCAATCTTGTAGCTACCGATTCATGCATTTTTTAAATCCATATACTTCCTTATTGGAGCAATTCCATATCGATTCCATGTTTCCATCACCGATATGGTTGATGCTATGATATTGCAATCACCGGTATCTTTGGACCTTTGATATGCGATCTCCGATATATCTAACCTCTAGTATTCCTTCCTAAGGCTTCAATCCTTGAACTTCAATAGACCATATATTTTGATCCAAGAGTCCATTTTTGGACTTCCAAATATCATTGGAAAGCTTGTTCAGAGCACTTTCTAATGGAGAGGGTCTGATTTAGGCTTTGATTCCTTCTGTTGCTTGGAAAATGATTGCAAACTTCTCTTCTCATTTACTCTTTGGAGAGTCGGAAACACATTTTGTAGTAAGTGACAACATTGGCTCCAATTGGGGACAATGCCTTGCTGGCAAGGTGTGAGAACCTACAAACTAGTAGCCTTCACCGTTGGGAATGGAGTCAAAAATATATCGAACCTATAAAACCAAAAAATCTCCATGGAACTTTATTTGTTGGGAGTCCTTTCCTCAAAAAACTAAAATGAAAAATTACAAACTCTAAAAATTGGAAATTAAATACTCACATAGTGAGCTTATTTATATACAACTCCTGCTTAGGCATAAGGCTCAATCCACCCAAGTGAGGGCAACCTTCGAATGATACTGGCCCAACATCTGAGTACTAGACCTTATGTCATTGTTCTCTTGGAAGTCAACAACTAAAATAGGCATGCCTCACTGCCCCCAAATTGATATTTGATGCTCAACTCTTTTAATCTCATCTATGATCCTTCTAGTTGGGATTGGAATTGATATATATTGTTGTAGCCCAAAGAAATATGTTTATAATAAGATTAAAACAATGGAGTCGCCAAGGTGAGAGATCTTCAACCCACACCTCCTTTGCTCACCCGACAGAGGGAATGTAAAAATTTTCGTACCCACAGAAAAAATAATTTTTGTCATTCCCCAACAACAGCGCCAGAAAGATGTTTTAGTTTTTTCTATTGCCTGTCACACAATTGCTTTCAGAAGATATAGAAGCCTCTTAGAGACAATCTCTGGGTTCATAGGAGGCCAGTGCCTAGGGCATCTGAGATGAGTGATTTTGAATATTATCTAAAGGCTTTCTGATGCACTCCATATGTCACATAATTGGTTCAATAGCCCTTAACCAAGGTAAATTAAAGCAAGCACATAGATTGAAATAAACACTAGTAGATATGACTAATCTCAAAGAGAAATGTGTTGGTTTTGGTGGCTAACACACAAAAATACACAGTTTAACATTGTTATTGTAGTATAGATGAATATGAGGAAGGAAAGGGAGCGAAATCAATGCAGAGGACTGGACATAACACAAAATCATAAGCAACAATCTAGCAGAAATATGGAAGGGTGAGGAGGTGAAAATGCAGAAAAAGTGGAGCACGAATTAAGGTCTCAACCTCTATGCCTCATGAATACATTTGTCACCAATTAGCATAAGTAAATATGTGCTTGCATACATGTATTGTAGGATATCAAATAACACAAGTAAATCCATGATTACACAAGCACTGCAGACTATCAAATAAAACAAGTAAATGTGTTTACACAGGTACTTCTCACTACTTAGCAGCATACATAAACCCATGAGAGAGTGAAACTGCCTGCTTCATAACATAATTTTAGAAGAGGAAAGACATACATGAAATGATAAACAAAGGGAAAAACATAATGTGCATTGCTCAGATTGGAATCAACCAAATTGTTTCATTAATCTTTGAATATGGAGTCCAAATCACTAGTCCATTACATTTAACAATTGTATATGCCTGAGCACCTTATGAACAAGCAAATTGAACGAAAGTGGAAACACTCTCTCTACAAACAAACCTCAAAACTTGCAAAAGAAAAATTCGGGCCTTTAGAATGCAGAAATTGGGAACCTCGTTTAAGTGTTTCTTCCATCTATTTATAAGGAGAGGGGAATCTTTGAACAATATTTACAAAATATCTTAGCCGAGCTCCAGCTGTCTGATTGACTAGCTGTCTCGTTGTGCGATGGCTCTGCTACCCAAAATGATTACAACATATTTGATTGCTTCTTTAAATTGTGACAAAGTACAAAATAACAAAACACGGGAAAACTGAATAAAGACCATATCCAAATATACCCATGCCAATTCTTGTGATCACCTCTGATCAGGCCACACCTTGTCCATTACGAGTCCATGATATATGTGGCTTATGAATTGTCGCATATATCTGGGGAGGTTGCTAGTTCTCTATCAAAATTTAACATTGAAAAATAAATTATATGCTATGAAAAGGGTTAATTGTTTTCTATGAATAATGTTAAATACAGAGATATAATTGAATGCTTAACCTCTCGTCATCCTTGATGTCATTTATTCCACTAAACAATGACATGTATGCCAAAATTTCGATAATTTTAAGAAAATTGTGAATGGATATTTACAAATCCATGAAATAAATTTGATGGTAAGTTACCCATCATTATTCCATAGTTCATATAATACTTATTAGGTATATATAACAGTTAATGTGAGTTTACTCTTCATATCCGGTTATAGTGAATTAATGTGAGTCTACTTTTCATATCAGGTTATAGTTTCTAATTGCAAAAGAAAACAATTTTAGTTTATATATATATATATAATAGTATGAAAATATAGTAAATTATTTAATTAGTCATAACTTAATTATGGAACTCTATAGGTGTTTTTAATTTGTCTCAAGGGAAACTAGATATTTTTAACCACCAACATAATTCATTAAAACAAGTCTAACTATAACATAATTGTAATACAAAAAATTGTCACTAAGCATTCCACCCATTTAAGAGTAAGAATAAGTAACAAGGGCGAGTGTTTTGGGAGCAAGGAGGTTAGATTAACATTGCAAATGGATTTCCAGATGTTCAAGCCTTGCATCCAGTCATTCCAAGTAAAAGCATTGATTCCTTTGAACTAGTTTAATGTCTTCCACAGAAGAAAAGATATCGTATATCCCATGTGTGTCTTTTAAGACCCTATCAAGCAAAGTCCTCATCTTCTAATGTAAAGTTATGGACTTGAGGAAAAATTCCCTTCTTTCCTTGGTGTAGCTAGGGTCAGGAACCTGGTGAGAAAACTCTTCCAAAATAACTAAATCTCAAAACACTTGGGGGTCCAAAGCAGTCGCGGACTCTTGGTTTCCAATATTATTTTAGATCTAGAGAGACAACAAAATATAAATTGTCACTAGTTTTGTTAGAAATGGATTTTCCAATGCCTCATTTCCTTATGAGCTAAGTATGGTGAGTTGTAAGCTCAATAGGGACTTGCATCTGTCCAGTTGTCATAGTTACCCTTAACTAACACTAAACCTCCTTCATTGATGTATAATGGAGGTATTCTATGTACTTTTACATGATATTGTGATTAATAAAATACTCTTACATGGTATCAGAGTGGGTGATTCTTGCCCTACTGAATTCATTTTTGGAGTTTCCTAATTTTTTCATGCCCTGAATGGGGTCTCTGTGATCGAGTGTACATAGATCGGGTCAGATCTAAGTTTGATACCCATGGCTTCTTCATAGTCAGGGTTTCAAGATTCATATTGGCACCGAATTTTATATTATTTTTTGTAGTGATCACTAATATTTGATCGTTGTATTGAGATCACAGTATCAATGGGATTCATCCACTATAATCATATTTGTGAAGTATCACTCTAGTAAATCATAGAGGGGATCAAAACCTTTCATCATTGATGCTCAAATTCAATTGGGACCAAATCCGGAGTTAGATTACTTGGAATCGGCTTTTCTAGTGGGTTGATCTTTACTCTTTTGGCAGTTGAGCATCTGCATGTGCAACAGATACTTCAACGACATGCTAATATTTTTGTTATAGTTTAAGTCTCATGTACAACTCTCTCAGCTGGGGAGAAGGGTGCACGTCTCCCTGAATCTCTAGAATCCATACGAGATAACTAAATGGTATAATATCTAAAGCTCATGTTTTGAGAGAGAAGAGCTTTGGGTTATACCGTTGATCTAGTTTGAAAATGTCAGCAATATGCCATCATGAATTGGTCTAATAGTGGATCATGGTTTTGATCTCGAGCTCACCCTCTACAGATATGCCGACTCCAGCTTTTTTGTTGCAATCTGAATTTTCCCTTCACTGCCTCCAGGCTGATCAACAATTAGGCATAAGGGAAACATATTTGAATTTCAATCCAAGACAAGTGGATATGCATACTTGTATTTGTGGGAACAAACGCCTGCATTTGTTTGTTACAAAGCAATGACTATTATAACAAATTCTCATAAGTGTCATGCAAACGAATACAAAAGAGGCATACGCATGGGGATTATCGTTGGGGTGTTAATTTGCCTATGTTATTGGGGAGATTACAATTGGGTTTTATTTGCCTCTCACCTCTCTTAGGCCCAATAAAAACACATTTTTTTTTATTAGTTGTTTGCACTACGGGTCCTTTTTCCATAAAGGGATTTTAAAAGAAGGATTTTTTTTTTGGGCACAAATTCTTTAAAACAAGATGTTAAATCCTGAAATTTCCATGCATTGTTTTCTATGAAAATGATGCTGAATGGAGAATAGCCATATATCCATTTGGTTGATGTATTTGGTATCTTGATGGATGCTAGTTATGAAATCCTTTCTTGTTGGCCAGTGGTACAAATGTTGTTGAATTGATATGATTTGTAGCATGCTTTGAAGTGTAAAGTAGTTGTTGTTGTCATCATCAACTTTTTTTTATAGTAATTTTTGTGGCTAGTGAAAACACATTTGCCAACTTTTGTTATCAAGATGGGTAAAATATTTCAGGATCTTCATGAGAAGAAGGCACCAAATGTACTTCATGAAGAGGATATTCAATTCCAGTCAGTCGTAGCCCTTTTGCAAGGAGAGAATGAAACTCTTAAAAATAGGTTGCAAACTTCATTCGCTCAAAAAATCAAGAAGGTTGACCATCTAGATTCAACCATAGGAAAATATTTCCAAATGCTTGTAGATGATCTTCAAGAAAAGATGGACCTCCTTGATGAATTGGAGGAGGAAGTTGAGACTTTTTCTGACTCAAGAATAGAAAATTTGAGGAAGCAACTAGAAGAGAAAAAAGTTTAGCATGTTATGAATATTAATTGTTTAAAAGAAAAATGTTGGAGCAATATCATTTTTTCAAACAAGATTATGATGCCTTGTCTCAGCAACTGATTGAGAAGGAGGAGGTCATTCAAAAGTTGCAATATTCTGAGCAAGAACTTGAATTGGAAGTTAGTCTTCTTCAAGAATTTGAGATGGAGATAGTTGATGTTAAGGTGCCAAGCTCTCATTCTTCCACACTTGATGATGAATGCCAAAAGCCTTGTAACACCCTCTGCCCACATCTACCCAAGCAACTAGCCAGCCGGGGTAAACATGTGATGAGAGGTCACTATGATATGACTTGACCTCCTAAGTCACATTAAGGAAGTGGAA